>JACEIK010004635.1:38238-80854 GCA_018107945.1 Datura stramonium | reverse complement strand
ATATTAGATATCTATTCTTTCATTTTGTAGGTTAATTTACAGAGTGAAAACACGTAACTTAATTTTTTTAATGTTTAGTTATGTAATTAATACGTATTAGTCGTACTTTGTCGTTTCGCACGACTTAGTACTTTTAAAGTATAATCATTTTCATTATCGCTTATTAATTATCAATATTTATTTTATGCGATTTTATTATTTTTTTGTTGAATATTTTAGTATAATGTCATCGCTCACCTCATATTTTGTGTTATTTCCTTAACTATGAACCACCTTAGATAGTTTTATGTAACTAGAACTAAAGAAATATTTTAAGTATAAGTTATATGTTTTATATGGAGACTTTATTGAAAAAAATTTTGAAATTAAAACCCGAAAAATTAAAAAAAAATTGAGGTTAAAAAACCCGACTTCTATTGATTTGATTTGGTTTGTAGATTTAAAAACCCAATATAAATATTTGATTTGGTATTTAAAAACCCAAACCAACCCGGACTATATACATCCGTAACTCTACCATTGCCATTTTTTTCTTAAAGGAGAAATTTTAAACTCTATAAATAGATTTTTTTTTTCACTTACACAATATGATAGCATGGACAATATAGATATTTGTAGAGTTTTATTTATGGGAGCTTTATTCTCTCAATTTTAGAATATTAGAAAAGCGGGTGGGAAGTTCTATTCTACGTAAATTTCGCCCAATTTCTAGGGTTTTATCATCTTCGTTCAGTTTAATGCTTTGATCAAAAAGTTCGGCAGATGAAGTTCCGATCAACGTCCAATATGAAGAAGGTGTCGAATAAACAATTCATGTGTTCTCAACCAAGTTTCTCGTTGGTGATGGATTCTTACTCTGCTGCCATCGAAGCCTTCTCCGAACACCACCACCACTGATCTTCAATTTCAGGTCACTCCGTTAACCTTTTTCAACCTTCAACGATGAATTACCAGTTACGTAGAGTTGTAGAGAAATCTCCTGGTAGGTATGTTAGGTACAGTGATATGTTGGGTGGAGTGGCTTACAAAGAAGTATTCATAGGCTACGATGTTGAAGTCCTTAGACCATGAAAGGGTTATGAAGTGTTTCCCTTATTGGTTCGATTCCAAGTCCAACCCTAAACATGATCACAGAGTTATTCCCCTCAGGCAGCTTGAAAAAGTATCTGTCCAAGTACGATAATGGCACTGATGTTGATTTGGCGACTATCAAGAATTGGGGCAGGCAGATTCTCGAAGGTTTGAGCTTTCTCCATAGCCAGAGTCCTAAGATCATCCATCGAGACATCAAGTGTGACAATTTGTTCGTTGATAGTGGTGGGAATCAAGTTACTCTTGGAGATTTTGGGTTGGTTGTCTGTCTTATGGAGGGTAATTTCGTGAAAGATAAAGAGGCTAAGGGTACCCCTGAATTCATGGCTCCAGAGTGCTACGATGGAGAATACAACGACCTGGTGGATGTATATTCATTCGGGATGTTTCTTCTTGATGGTTACTGGTGAATATCTGGATATGGAATGCAGCAATTGGATCCAGATATTTAAGAAAGTGTACCCTGGTGTAAAGCCTGCATCTCTCAGAAAGGTGAAGGACTCCAGAGTGAAAGATATCATTGAGAAGTGTATGCTTCCCATGTATGCTAGGCCATCTGCAGAGGAGTTGCTGAAAGACCCGTTCTTTCTATACAATCAGTGGATCATCAACATTGGAGGCTTGTGCTCCCGCTGCCAGTTTTGTAGTTAGTCATCCTTTGAGGGGATTGCATTGTTGTGCTACGGATTTTAAGAATTTGTGTTTGGTGTGATGATCGCAATAGGATGAATCACACGTGTTCTGCTTTAGGATTAAGGTATAATTTGATTGATTGATTGATTCTTTTTCACACATTGTCTCTTGGAGAAGTTTTAGAGCTGCCAGGAGCCTTTTGTTTTCCAGAAATTGTTATAATATCAGAAAGTAATATATTATCTTTGCGCAATTTGTATTTCTGTTCAGTTTTTTTTTCCCTTTACTGTGAATGCGTAATTAACAGAATGAATATTGTTTTGCTTATATTTTTTCTATAATTTTCTTGCCAGTAACCCAACCAAGGATTTTATCTGAATTTTACAGGCATAAAATGCCTGAGACGGTGGAGTTGTCACAGCAAAAAATTGTCTTGTAAGAAAGGAGAAACAAAACGACTCAAAAGTAATTTGGACTTGGTTAACCTGGAGGTAGTCTTTGAGTTGCTCTTTTACCCTCGTTGAGATCAAAAGCAAAATCATATATGAACATGTAAATTTATCTCAGCTCTGTTCTGACATTTAAGTCCTCCTGCTCTCAATATTTTACCATAACCTTTTGTAGCTGAAAAATGCTGATATAATCAATCCGAAATAGATTTACCATAACCTTTCTATGTTATATAAAGTTTAATGACATGAGTTTCAACAAATACAAATAGCAAGGACCTGCTTCTCAAATACAAAAGAAAAAAATAATAATTCTCAAATTTAATCTCTTCTTGTTATGGCAAAACCGAAGCTCTGCATATGGGACAATCTTTCTTCCTCAACAGCCACTGTTGATGCAATCCGTATGATACTCGTGGCCGCATTGCAACATCCCTATATTCTCTTCATGTTCAAATTCTGATTGGCATATAGCACAGATCATTTCTGATTCTACTTCGGCATCGACTCCATCTTTAGCAGGAGCCTGATGTGTTTTAATTTTTAAGCACTTCAACACTTCGTCGTCATCCTCATTCTCCTCATCATAGAGATCACTTAAAGCATCAAAATCATATACTTCATCCAAAAGATGGTCATCCTCATTCTCCTCATCATAGTGATCACTCAAAGCATCAAAATCATACAGTTCATCCAAAAGATCGTCATCCTCATTCTCCTCATCATAGTGATCACTCAAAGCATCAAAATGAAGTTGACTAATCATGTAGTCGATATAATCTAACATATTTCCAATAGTCTCGATCAGCTCACTCAGATCATTATCGACATCGTCGTCATCATCAATCTGTTCATAATTACTCATAGCTTCTTTGTTCAAGAAATAAATGAAGTTTGGGAAGTTCTTTGAGTTTGAGAAGCAAATAATGTGATGAGGAAATATGAGCTTCAACTAAGTATAAATAGAGATTTTTTTGGAATCAGTTGTATTGTCAGTTTAACTTGGATTCGGTTTAACTCAAACTTTCATTCCTAAATGGGTTTTTAGTTGCAAGTTAGGATCAAGTTGAGATGTCATGACGTGTACTCTCAAAGTTGGAATTCTTACTTGCCAGCTGAAGTCAAGTTTAAGTGTCTGTTTATATATTATGTCTAATAGTCTTTGATATTCATAGTTGAAGTTCGAATTTTCAAATATAACTTAAGTCATACCGACTTTGACAAGTTAAACCAAACTTTATGACTCTGCGAGTTTGAAGTTAATTTTCAAGTGGTTAAACTTATAAAAATTTATAAAATCGAATATATCTTAAATAGAGGTCCTAAACTTGTACAAGGTCAACTTCATTTGGAGGCCCAAGCTCATGTCACGTACTAAATGACATAGCATCCCAAACAAATCCAAGGGCAATGTAATAATAATATATGTTCGAACTATATGACATATCAAGTTAAAATAAAGGTCAATCTAAAATCGTCAAGTATTTGAATGACACGATTCAATCAATCAATACATATATTTGCATAACTTAGTTAATTCTGCATAATTAATTCTTACATTATTACTATTTGCATAACTCTAACCATCCACCAAACCACTCCTAAGGGTGAGATGGAAAAGAAGGCAAAATACTATAGTAGTTTCTAAGTGAAATTGCAAATGAGGCAAAAAGACACTATAATATTGGCATATCACTAGCTAGAGAGAAAAACTCTAACCAATTTCTAAGTCCAAACCTAACCCCTAATCCAGCAACACATAGTATGGCAAAATTTACTATGTTGATAACGGACCAACATCACCTAATCACACATTTCAGGAAATACTCCTGGATAAAAAATGATTCGACTTCAAGCACTTACCACCACAATCAAAACACTTAATTCAACCCAGCATACACCTGACATCATGATGAAGCCGGAAGATGCAGGATATTACACCGAGATTGAGAAAAACATCTATCAAGATTTTGTTTCTTGATCAATATCCGGATCAATTGACTATCTTACCTCATAACCAAGATAACCGAGTGGTCATTGTCGGAGAAGAAGACGAGAACTCATGGCCCGAAAACAGGAAAGAAGAAAAGGACTTGTGGCCTGAAGACAGAGCAAACTGACAAAAGGACAGATGCAACAACCACATATGTACGAGATCCTGCAAATTACTGCGGAATATTAGATGGCATGCGTAACAGTATTCTTACGCAAAACGATTGGATTGGACGTTGTACTTTAGGACTCGAGTAGAGCTCTCATATTGGCTAATGTATTAGCTTGTTGCCTGTAGATAGTAGTTTTCGCTTATTTGTAAGAGGGATTTTTGACAATACTAAGCAATATGCTGATATTCTTGAGGTCCAAGCTTTCTATTATTTTGTACATTTATTTTTAAGACTTAACTCTCAAGAAACAAGAGATTGTCATCCCTGATTCTGGAACCGGCTTAATTGTCTCCGAAACTAAGCTGAAACAACAAGCATCTAAGCTTTATTGTTTCCTTAATTTACTTATTTACTGTATTGTTGTTCTGTTTTTTTTTGGGTAACGTTATGAATACCATTGACTATGAAGAAAAATACTAGCTAAGAGCACCTATTTCAACACCAAAACTGGTGATCAACAGGCCTCAAAAGAAAACTTCACTAATCACAAAACTTCTGCCAAAAACACCTACTTCTATATGCACATTTCTATGTTTAAACAGCTCAATTCTCTCCACTATTTCCAGTTTGATCTGTTCCACCACTACACTGCGCTGAATTGCAACTCCACTGAATACCTTCCCATTCCTAGGTCTCCATGTATGGTAGACTAGACCTCCAAAAATAGCCACCAACATTTCCTTCTTAAATCTCTTTCAGTGCCTTCTCTTGATTGTAGCCAGTACCTCATAGAGCTCCCCTGATTGAAGAGCAATGCCAAACCATTGCAATCTCTCCTCTCTTACTGACCTAAACCAGTTGCATTCGTTGAAAAGATGCCGATTAGTTTCCACAGCCTGATTCTCACAGAGGCCACAAGTCAAATCTGCAACATGAATGTGCATCTTCTCTAGTCTTCCTTTGGTAAGCAGCCTTTGATGCACTGTTAACCAAATAATAAATCTGTGCTTTGGAGGGGATACAGAGTTCCAACAAGCTCCGCAAAATCCCATTTAACCTGAATCCCTATTAGGGCCATATAACTCCTTGTAGTAGAGTAATTACCTTTATCAGTGAAGATTGTAACTGCCCTGCGTGTAACACATTTGCATTCTATCTTTCAATGAGTTCAGCTTCCTCCAATACCAGCTGCTATCCAAAGGAGCCTTATGCTGCCAGATGTTTGTATCTGTCTTGATGTAGACACCATGCACCCACTTCACCCATAAGGAATCCTCCTTTGATGCAATCTGCCATAGAAACTTCCCAACATTTGCTACATTCCATAGACCACAACCTTTGATATTGAGGCCTCCATACTTCTTTGGAACACGAACTTTATCCCAGGCCATCAAAGAAATCTTTCTCTTGTCTGTTGTACTACCCCAAAGGTATTCTCTACATTTCCTATCCACCTCTTTTACTACTCCTTGGGGAAGGATGAACACTGAACTCCAAAAAGGATGTATTGAGAAAAGGACAGCTTGAATAACTTGCAACCTGCCTTCGTAAGAAAGCTGCCTAGAATAAGTTGTCTTGATTCTCCCAGTAATCTTTTCTATAAGTGCTTGACATTCCAGTTTGCTTCATTTCTTAGAAGATAAAGGAAGCCCCAAGTACTTTATAGGAAACACTCCCTGGGTAAAACCTGTCATATCAATCAATTGTTCCTTCTCATGATCCTCTAAACCAGCTATAAAAATGCTTGACTTGTCTATGTTAGCAACCAATCCTGTTGTTGCACTAGTTCCAAAGCTTCCTTGATTCTCCTTACTAACTCCATTTCCCCTTTGCAGAATATCATGAGATCATCCGCAAATATAATATGGGTGAGTTGCATTGTCTTACACATTGGATGAAATTTGAAAGTTGGTAGGCAGCTCATGCACTTCAATATTCTTGACTGATACTCCAGGACTAGGACAAACAACAGTGGTGAGACAGGATCACCCTATCTTAATCCTCTTCTCCCTTCAAAGTATCCATGTCCTTCACCATTAAGCTTCACTGTAAACTTTGTGGTTGTGACACAAGTTAGTACCAGTTGTATAAATCTGGGTGGAAAACCATATCCCTCTAGTGCATTGTTGTTCTTATTGAGCGTATATATTAACATATTTATAAGCCAAAAAAATCAACTAACGAGTTAAATTAGTGTGCATCTCATTGACCTCGTAACAAATTCAAAAAATTAGTGTGCATCTCATTGACCTCGTAACAAATTCAACTGATGAGGGATCCGCAGGACATAGACTAGGGCAAATATCAGCCCAAAATTCTAACAGGCCCAACCCGTTTCATGATTCTATTTCCTTCAATTGTTAATGTGCTTAAGGATATGTAACATGATTTTCCATATCATCTTGATAAAATTTGCAGCGAAAATCTTTTGAGCAAGATTCATGCATTTGAATTTGTGTTTATGTTGCACTTGATCTTTAAGGTGTTGCTATGGACAAATGAGTTGAATAATGTTTCCTAGAAGAAAGATCAATATTTCTTTGCTTGACCTTTCAAAGAAAAGATTGCAAATAATGAGAGAAGATGAATGGGGATGAGGTTCGCTCATTTTGTGGTAACATGACTTCCCGATTCCCAAAATGAATGAAGCCTACACTATGTATCAGTGCCTCTTACTAAGAAAACATCTTTGGTGCAGTTGAGTTTGAACAACTCTGTTGCCAGAACTTCAGTTCCAAGAACTGCCTTATTTGGCAAAACCCTGAAGAAGGTGAACGCTAAGGGCGCTTCCAGCCCCAAGGTTTCAAACAGGAGCTTCAGGATTGTAGCCCAAGAACAAGAAATAGATGAGAAGAAACGGACCGATGATCAGGAAAGATGGAAGGGCCTTGTCGCGGACATGTCTGATGATGGTAGACCCTCTTTTCCAAGCTCCCGTGGGTACTGGTACTCCCTATGCTGTCTTGTCATCCTACGAATACTCAGTAAGTCACTCGACTAACTTTTGGAAGTTGAGGTATAAATATAATCAATCCAAAAATATGAATCTAAGATGAAAATGTTCGCCTAATTATTAATTACAGATACAACCTGGACAATGCACTGGATGGATTTTACAGTGCTCCTACTTTCATGGACAAGCTAGCTGTCCGGATCACAAAAAACTTCTTGAAATTGCCAGGATCAAGTTTTGTTACTAAAATTTTCATTATTTTGTAGAGGTAGGAAACTAAGAGAAGCCTGCAACAAAACTTGATCCACCTTTTATGATTGATGAAGGAACCTATCTCTTCAAATTTTTGGAGGACCTTTTATGACAGGAGCCATAGGATATAAATTGTGTAATCCATGAAATCTATTCAGTTCCATTTATTAAGAGCAATAAAAGTTTGAGTATCTTTTTAGTAGGCTTTTATCATTCTTCAATGATCTACTTGCTGACTTTACCCTCAATGACTACAATATATGTGTTTCCAAATGATACTTATACTCTCTCCAAAGTTGCACCTTATTTCACAGCAGAACTAAAAATTGACTACTATTTGACAAAAGCAATAACTAATCAGAGTGTGAAACAATATTGTTAGATTGTTGGTTTTAATGATGACAACCTCATGCAGGGACCTGATCCCTCGTGCTGGTATAATTCAAATTTTCACTGGGCGGGAAAACACTTTACAGTTTGTAAAGTTTACTTTATGTGATGTGTTGGTGAGAAAAACGAGGGCGCAATGATCACGTGAGCTAAGCATAGTAGGTCATATGTACTTGACCAATGAGAGAGCTTTCTTGTTGAGGTGAACAAGACTCTCTTTTACCCATTGGACAAAGAGTTGGACAAACAAATAGGAGGAAAACTCAACAAGTCATTCATTGAGAAAAATAGACTTTGACCCTCTTTGCTTCTTCCTCTTTTCCAAAAAGGCGAGTCATTGTCTCTTTGTTCCAAAGAAGTATTAAGTGCGAGCTCAAGTTCGAGGCTGCCATTAACGAAGAAGAAGTGCTGCATTGAAATAGATAGAAAACTTTGTCTTTGTACAAGTTGTTTTCTTATTTTCAAAATTGTTTTGTGTTTACGTCGACTAGGGTTAGTTGGCATTTCGGCTAGAGTTAGCCTTGTATTTAGGTTGAGTTTTGGCTGAAGTAGATGACATTGTTGTCATAGTTTGAAGTCTTGTAATAGAGTTGTTACAAGTGGGAGATTAGGAGGTTAATCTCTTAATTTGTGCTAGAGTACGTAATATTGTTGCTCGGATCTAGTAGTGGAGTTTGAGAAATCCTACGAAGTAGGTCGTGGTTTTACCTCCACCTTGAGCAGGGTTTCCACATAAATATCGTGTATTAAATATAACTGCTGCTTTATTTACTTGTGTGCAGTGTCCTTTTGCTTGTGTGTAATATGATAAAGGGATCAGGAGTTCATAGTACGATGGTCGACCCATACAACTCATCAATTGGTATCGAGAGAAAGCGGTTCTTTCTAAGGTTAACACCTAGAAAGATTCTGTAAACTCTTGCGCTTCACCCTAACTTGGAAAGAGACAGTCTACCACCAGGCCACCCCGAGATTTAATGGACAATATTATGGGTGGTGGAGGACGAGAATGCATGAAATTTTATCATCTTGGAAGGACGATGAGCTATGGGACGTAGTGTTGGTGAACCTAATTTCCCATGAAGTCAGTGAAGGAAGGAGAGACAACCGTCTCGGTTCCAAAAACAAGGAAGGAGTTCACTTGGATAGTGACAGAGAAAGCTCATCGGAAAAATTATAAAGCAAGCTCCTCGTGTGTGGAATAGGACCTAATGAGTACAACCGAATCTCCTTTGTGAGGCGCCCAGGAGATATAGGATTGTCTCCAAACAGCTCATGAAGGACCAACCGGAGTCCAAGCGGTCAAGGTGGACATGCTCACTACTCAATACGAAATGTTTTCCATGAAGATGGAGAATCCATTCGGGAAATGCATACCCAGGTTCACTTCCGCTAAACTCTATTGCCTTGGAAGTAATAAAAACCAAACTGACTTGTAGAGAAAAATTTTAAGTGTTCCCAAGTCTTGGGAGGCAAAGTCGATGCCATTCTTGAGGCAAGGGATTTGGATACGCTCACTATGGATGAACTCATAGGAAACCTAAAAACTTATGAGCTCAGGCAACAAAGACCCGGAATAGAAATGAGCAAAAGAGCGAAAAGAGGTTTGGCTCTCAAAGGAGCTCAAACAAGCTCAAGTGAGGAAGACGAGGACATGGCTTATCGGCCCGAGAAGGTTCCAAAAAATGATCGAGGCAGTAAGTGGAGGCTTTTCTAGGAAACCAGGAGTGCAAATAGGACTGTGGTCAAATGATCTCTGCCACAAATGTGGTAAACCCAGATCCACTTTATTAAAGATTGCTCAATGCACAAGGTTGACTACAAAAAGAGTACCTGAGAGCCAATGCAGAGAGAAAGCCGAAAGAAGGACCGGGTTCCGGATAAGTTCGAACGGCAGAGCTGCGGGTGACAAGTTGGTAAGCAAGCTCTAGGCGGCAGGGAAATTCTTCGGATGATTCGAATGAGGATGAAGGCTGGAGAGGATGCTTCAATGATGGCAGTGAGATGATGATTCACCCTTCAACACAATGTTAGCTTTCATATGAGACTCAAATGCGGATGCGGATGAAGAAGAAGAGTAACTTTCCATGATATTAAGAAGAACTTGAAAGATTATAACATGAAGGTTAAGGTCATTAGCCTAGCGTACTAATTGACTCATTTTGTAGTCGACTAAAGAAAAAGGAAAGTTTGAATCATGCATTGATGAACTAGAATACGAAAGAGAAACTTGATTGCTAACCTGTCAGAATTAGAAGAAATGCCAAGAGCTGAAATATAAATGAGCAAAGCAACTTCATTAAAAAAGGAGAGAGTTGGCTGACATAAGAGAAGTTCAAAGAAAATTAGAGGTAGAATTAAATGCGTCACAAGAAGGAGGTTGCCTCTATAATGAAAAAGAATTCTGAACTTGAAAAGGATGTTACCCACCTTAAGGCTGAACTTGAGAAATCCCTCAAATGGAATGTGTCCTCACAAATCTTAGAAAAATTGGTAGGTAGAGATCAAATTCCGGTGAAGGGATTGGGTGCAGAAAACTTATCCTCCATATAATCCCCATAGTAAATATGGATCCAATCCTGATAACCTGCTATGTACCCACTGTGGAAGAAATAGTCATCTTAAACCTGAAGTGCTTCTAGGCAAGCTGCTTTAAGGAAAGGTTGTGATCGGTAAAAAGAAATCGGGGACCATCAAGGCACTGGTCCTCGATGTCTCATTCGGAGGCTACCGGGAATGGTCAAAAGAGAATTTAATCTTTCCTCTGTCTCGGTACTGGGAACTCCAGGCTCAAATGGGTTCCCAAATCTAGCATATGGTGCCCATGCGGAAGGAGTGAAAGGCGGTCGAAAATGGTACATGGATGTTGGTTGCTCAAAACATAATAGTGAAATTGATAATTTTCTCTCACTCAAAGCGTATCAAGGAGGATCAGTATCCTTCGGAGATGGCAAGAAAGGGCATATTCTTGGTGTTGGGAAGATTGGGAAGACTGTTGATCATGCTATAGATAATGTCTTCTATGTGGATGGGTGAAATCTGACCCTCTTTTGAGTGTCTCACAGTTGTGTGACAAAGGGAAATGAAGTTAAATTTCTCTCGAGATAGGTGCAGTGACGGACCTTCAATCAAGGAAGGTAATTCTGACTGCAGACAGATGCAAGAGCATGTATGTAGCTGATCTTGATTCAGCTACTGAAGATGGCTTAAATTGCTTAAGGGTGATAGATGATGAAGCCACGCTGACAGCGCAGAGGTTGGGGCATGTAAGTTGCATTTCTCCTCGGCAAGTTGGTCTCCGGGGACACAGTACGAGGACTTCCAAAGGTGAAATTCTCTCAAAACCAGATCTGTGATGCTTGTGTGCTCAAGGAAGCATGCAGATCCTCTTTTAAAAATAAAGAGGAAGTAGGCACCTCCGGACACACAGGAGTACTCACATGGACTTGTGTGGACCCATCAAGATTGCCGATCGTGGAGGAAAAGCTCATCTTTATGGTGGTTGATGATTACTCAAGGTACACCTGGGCAATGTTCCTTCATTCCAAGGACGAAACATTCCCTACCTTTGAGTCATTTGCGAATCAAATTCAAGTGAAGAGTGACTTGCAACATTGCGGATGGTCAGAACCATGGAGCGAATTTGAAAATGCAAAATTTGAGAGCCTTTTGTGTTGCCAAGGGAATCGGTCATAACTTCTCTGCTCCCAGGGACTCCTGACAAAATGGAGTGGTTGAAAGAAAAAATAGAACACTCGCTGATATTTCTAGAACAATGTTGATAGATGGAGGTGTAGCAATGTCATTCGGCGGGGGCGTCAGCACGGCTTGTTATGTTGTCAACGGTGTTTAATCAGAGCCACTACTTGGAAAAACTCCTATGGTATTTGAACAAAAAGAAGCCGATGGTGAACTACCTAAGGGTATTTGGGTGCAAGTGTTTTGTGTTGAATAATGGAAAGGATAACCTAGGAAAATTTGATCCCAAAAGTGATGGAAGGAATTTTTGGGCTACTCTTTAAAAAGCAAAGCATACGAGTCTACAATAAACGGACTCGGTGTGTTGAGGCATCCATGTCATCTTTGTGAAAATGGGAACATGAAGAATCTTTGAAGAAATGAATGCGGATGAGAGTTTGGAAGAACTCTGGCTGACACGAGAAAAGAGCGGTCAATCGGGGTCTATGCAGGAGGCATGAAGCGAGGAAAATAACTCATTGCGGGGATGATTCTCGGATCATTCATGATGCAACAACAGTCCTCCCGGCGAAGATGAATTGCGAGGAAGGACGATACTGCGAAGGCAGCCGGAAGGAGGACCTGGTTCAGATGTAGGAGAGTCATCTGTGAGAGGATCAAACTGGAAACACAAATCCTCTCACCCTCTTGACAACTTGATGTCTCCCCTGGACTCGGGCATGCGGACCCGGATCAAGGCTCGAAACACTTTTGCTTCATCAGCCCATTATCACCCAGTTGAGCCTAAAAATATCAAGGAAGCTCTGAAGGATGTTGAATGGGTCAATGCAATGCGGGAGCTGCATCGGTTGAAAGAAACAAAGTACGGCTTTGGTTCCCAAGCCATCGCGAGCTGTTGTGGGACAGGTGGGTCTTCGGAACAAGTTGAATGAGCAAGGGATTCTTGTCGAAATAAGGCAAGATTAATTGGTTCAAGGATAAAATCCGGGGAAGAAGGAATTGACTATGATGAAACCTTTGCTCCCGTAGCAAGGATGGAGGCTATTCGCATGCTAATTGCATTTGCTTCTTTCATGGAGTTCAAGTTGTTTCAAATGGATGTGAAAAGTGCCTTCTTAAATGGGTACTTAAAGGAATAAGTGTATGTAGGCAGCCGAGGTTTGAAGACATTGATAAACCTCATCATGTGTACAAGCTAGACAAGGCATTGTATGGATTGAAGCAGGCACCTAGAGCTTGGTATGAAAGATTATCTAAATTTCTTCTTGATAATGGGTTTAAGAGAGGAAGAATTGATAACACTCTCTTTCTCAAAGCAAGAGGGAGAAATTTACTCATTGTTCAAGTGTATGTTGATGATATTGTCTTTGGAGCCACACTTGATTCATAACAATGAGAGTTTGCAAGGCTTATGGGAAGTGAATTTGAGATGAGCATGATGGGAGCTCATGTTCTTCCTAGACACCGCAAGTTAAGCAAGGCAGTGGAACCTCAATTTGACCGTGAAGTACATCAAGTTTGCTCACGATTCCATATGGAGCATACTAAACCAATTGGCCGACACTCCCATCGGTACTGCCTCCAAACTGGACAATGATGAACCTGGTCCACCGATGGTAAACTATCTTAGGCATCATTGGTTCACTCCTTTACTTGACGGCCCGGCGGGCTGGGAATGTTGTATTTGTGGGAATGTGTGCTCGCTTCCAAGCTTGTCCCCAAGAATCTCATTTGAAGAATTTGCTAAGAGAATTCTCGGATATCTAAAGGGTCTTAGTTTGGTCCTTTTCTATCCATCCGGAGGATCATTTGACCTTGTTGGCTACTACGTGCGGCTATCTTTGGGTACTTGGTTGTGAAGAGTACATCGGGAATGGCTCATTTTCTGAGTCCCTCACTAATCTCTTGGGGATCAAGAAAACAAAATTCAGTAGCACTCTCAACGGTAGACGAGAATATGTAGCAGTTGCCTCATGTTGTGCTCAACTACGTGGATCGAGACAACAAGTGGAGGATTTTGGGTTACATTGAGTGTGTGCCTTTGATGTGTGATGTGCAGTGCTTTGAATATGGCTAAGAATCCCGTGCAACATAAAGCGAACCAAACACATTGACATCGAACATCACTTTCTAAGGGACAATGTTGGGAAAGGGAAATATTCGTGTAGAATTTTGCAGAACAGAAGATCAAATTGCAGATATCTTTACTAAAGCTCTTAACGAGGGATCAATTCGAGAAAAAGCAGATTAAGGCTGGGTTTGATTAAATTGAACTAATTCTTTTTCTCCTTAAAGTTTTGCTCTTGTGGTGGCTGTGTTCGAGTGCGGGTATCCTTGATAGTGTGTTTATGATGCGTCTAACTCGAGTTCTATACCTCCTAGGTATACACGCATGAGGTAGGATTGAGCGGCGAAAATTGACAGGCGAGGACCTTGTAAGGAGACCGAGTCCTCGAGTCGGTAATGCGTTTTCATATAAGCTGTGTGAATATTGGCTTTTTTCTTCCAGCCACCTGTCAGGATGGTCAAAACTCACCTCCTACTTGCCTGAGTCCCGAGGTGGCGTTAAGGCGTGAATTTAGCCCTCATTAAGACCTTTTCTTACAAAATACAAACTTTCCTCCAGCTGTAAGGTTTCTCTACCATAAATACCTCTCACTTTTCTCTTAAATCTCTCCTCTACCTGATTAGAATCACAGAAACCCTCTCCATTTTTGTAAAAAAAAAAAATGGCAACCTTCCCCTCTTTCTCTACCTCGACATCATTTGAGAAAACGAGTTGGTTTCTCACCCGGCGACCGGGAACAAGGAGAATACTCCTACATCACTCCGTTTAGCAAACCTTTCTCCACCCCCTCTTTGTGCTCCCAGGTCCTCCAATCGTTGATCTTAACATTGCTCTTTCCGGTAACTGCGAGCCATCGGGACCCTCCGAGGCGTCAACAGGGGCAGACCTCGAAAACCCCCTTTCACCCACTCCTCTTGCAACCCTTCCTCCTCTACATGCCAGTGTCTCCCTCTCTTTGGCCCAGAAACCCTCTTCTGGACCTATGGTGGGAAGCCCTACACTAAAGGATAATCTTCACGAAGCGGGCTCACTGTTTCTCAACCCCTGTGTCCTATCCCCCGAGCAAAACCCTCTTCCAAAAGATGCTTTTGACACAGTCTACTCGGCATCTTCTCCCTCTGCCCTCTCCTCCAAGTATGTTGCATCATCCCCAAAATGGGATGGGAACTCCCCAAAGGCTTGAATCTCTCCGATCTTGCTGGTGAACGGGAGAGTGAGGAGAATCTGGATGACGAGCCGCTTTCCTGGAAATGCAAGAAAATTAATGCTATGCGCACGAGACCCGATCCGAGCCCGGGTTCGTCCTCTTCACACAGGGCTTCTACACAAAAACTCATGGCTGATGCTCTGAAGAAAGCCAAGCCAGGACAGCAAAGAAGAAAACTTAGAAAGAGAGTGGTGGTTGATGAAGAAGAGGTGCGGCTGATGTTGTGGTTGATGGGGAGGAAAGTGATGAGACTCTCTTGGCTACTAATGTTCCGGACAAAAGCACCACAGCCTAAGCCTAAGCCAAAAGGCAAGAGAAAAATCTTGCTTGTCCTCAAAAGGGAAAAAGCAAAAAGAAAAAGCCCACTCCGGTGGCTTCGAGGATGAAGTGACGGCTCCTGTTGATGTATCTTCCTCTTCATCTCCAGAAAAAGCTCCTCACACACCAAGAGGGCACGGTGCCTCCTCAGGGAAGGGACGAGATGATTTCGGGGTTGTCTAGGGAGGCCGGGGCGGCGGGTTTTAAAGAGTCAAAGGGTGTTGAGGGAAGAGTTTTTGATCCCGACATTTGTGATATGACTGGCATGGCGGAACTGAGTGGAGATGGTCACCTTTCAAGGCTGGAGACACCTGTTTGTTCCTCGAGTCCCGACCATATGGTATTTGAGGTGAGAGTTCTATCATGAGTTGGAATTTGCTTCGAAAATGAGTACGGAATCTTTAGCAAGGTGAGCGGAGTCACATTCATGCTAAATGAGCAAGTGCTCGATACCATCCTCCAGTACCCAAGAGAGTGGAGTCGGTTGTTGAATGCGCTCGAAAATTCATCTCCTTGATTGCCAAGCTTGGAAACATCACAGGGGAGAGGGTGTTCAAAAGAAAGCGAGATGAAAGGTGAATATCGGTTGGTGTTCGAGTTTGTCAACAAAGTTCTTCTACCAGGGCAGAAGAAGCATTGCGGGGGTGATGATTTATTCGATGGAAGCTCTTAGCACTTTCCAATCTATAAGCCTTCTTTGGTGTGATGATCAATCACATATCTACAGATAATGCCGTAGATGGGAAGCATGGCACGGCTTATGGATTTACTACTGGGCAGAGTGTTTGAATTCTTTGGAGTTGAGTGTGGGGTGGGGATTGTTGGCACGAAGAAATGAGATGTTCACTCTTGCGACGTGAAGAATGTGAATGCGTGATGCGTCGGGAGGTGTAAAGAGCCGATCGTTAATGTCGGACTTGATTGCCATGAAAGTCCCCTTCTTGAATAGAAAGGCTCCTTTGCTCTGCTTGTTACAAAGGAAATTTGAGATCGTTCGCACGAAGCGCACCGGTGGAGAACTGTGGTCTTCATCTGCCTACGGGAGAAAATACGGCACTTCTTGGTATGCTTGCCCAAAGGAAGAGTTTGAACTTGTGCGACTCAAGGCACACATTTGGCGAGTCCTCAATTGAAGTCAAGTTTAACTAAGAAACTCCTCTCTGCCCATGAAACCTTTAAACGATCGCATCTCCTCCCTCTTACCCACACTGTTCGGCCCCAAATGATGTCTACATTACCTTCTCCTTCTCAAAGTCCTTAGCCCCCATTCTCCTAACTTCCCTCACTTTTGTTTTCCCTAATAGCCGAGTTCTTGTAATATTCTCTCTCTTATTTGTGATTAAGTGTTAATGTAATGCTTACCTACTTGAATGGATGCAGTTTGTTGCCTTGTTTCTATTGTTTATTTTCTGCTTTCCTTATTCTCATTCATGTTAGTGTTGCCTCAGTGGCCATGAGTGCGTTATCTTTGCACTACTGGTCTTGGTTTCTTTTGTTTTTTCCTTTTTATGATGCCAAGGGAAGATACTCGACAAGGGGGAAGAAATGATGAATGTGTGGAGACGAGGAAGCAAATGATGGAAGTATGGTGATAGGGGAATACACTTGTGAAGTGCAGATTACGTAAGCGTGCAAGAAGGATGGAAGGTTTGTCATCATCAAAAGGGAAAATTGTTAGATTGTTGGTTTTAATGATGACAACCTCATGCGAGGACCTGATCCCTCGTGCTTGTTATAATTCAAATTTTCTTGGCGGGAAAACACTTTCTGTTTGTAAAGTTTGCTATCGTGATGTGTTGGTGAAAGCGGGGCGCAGCGGTGCGGCATGGAAGCATTGCGAGCGGGCTAAGCATAGTAGGTCATATGTACTTGACCAATGAGAGAGTTTTCTTGTTGAGGTGAACAAGACTCTCTTTTACCCATTGGAAAAAAGAGAGTTGGACAAACAAATAGGAGAGGAAAACTCAACAAGTCATTCTATTCGAGAAAAATAGACTTTGACCTCTTGCCTTCCTCTTTCAAAAGGCAGCGGTATCTCTTGTTCCAAAGCAAGATTCGAAGGTACTGAGCTCAAGTTCGAGGCTGCCATTAACGAAGAAGAAGTGCACTGAAATAGATAGAAAACTTTGTCTTTTGTACAAGTTGTTTTCTTATTTTCAAAGTTGTTTTTGTGTTTACGTCGACTAGGGTTAGTTGGCATTTTCGGCTGGAAGTTAGCCTTGTATTTCAGTTGAGTTTTGGCTGAAGTAAATGACATTGTTGTCATAGTTTGAAGTCTTGTAATAGAGTTGTTACAAGTGGGAGATTAGGAGGTTAATCCCTTTGGTTTGTGCTAGAGTAATATTGTTGCTCGGATCTAGTAGTGGGTTTGAGAAATCCTACGAGGTAGGTCGTGGTTTTTACCTCTGTGAGCAAGAGGTTTTCCACGTAAATATCGTGTGTCATCTCTTTTACTGCTTTGTTACTTGTGTCTGTGTCACTGCTTGTGTGTAACTGATAAAGGGACCAGGTTCATAGTACGGTGGTCGACCCATACAATATCCAAATATCATTTATGTAATTTGTTGCTTATTTTTACGGTGTTTGGAACAATAGAAAGATATGTCTTATTAACTTCTAAGTCATGCACAATTTAAAACGACTTGTCTATGTTATATCAAGTTTAATGACATGAGTTCAACAAATACATATACCAAAAGGACCTATTTCGCCCTTACGCAAAAGCTTCCAAATTGACTAAATCAAAGAAAATAATCTTCACATCAAGCGCGCGGTTGAGTAAATGCCTCTCTATAATCTCTGTTCTTGTGAAGCAAAACTGAAACTCTCCACATGGGACAATCTTTCTTCCTCAACAGCCATTGTTTGATGCAATCTATATGATACTCGTGTCACAACTACAGCACTCCTATATCCTCATCGTGTTCAAATTGATTGGCATATAGCACAGTTTCGATTCTACAACAGCAGCTACTACTTCGGCATTGACTCCATCTTTAACATGAGCATAATGAGTTCTTATTTTCAAGAATTTCGACACGTCCTCATTCTCATATCATTGTCACTCAAAGCATCAAAATGCCATTTTCATCCAAAGATACAACATATAGTCCTCGGCTATAATCGGACCTTGAATTTCTCTCAGCTCGGGCGGTGACTAGTCATGTAGTTGATATAATCTAACGTTCCACTAGTATCAATCAACTCAAGCAGATCATTGACGTCATCATCAATCTTTGTTCATAAGGAGAGCTCGAAACGAGAGGTTGAAAAACGGGGTTTCATCCTGAAATTGTTGAGCAAAGTTCTCATGATGATGATGTCGATTGTTGTAGGAGAATCACTGCCCTCAAGCGACGAATAGTTCGGCGGGATTATTATGAACGTTGTGGCGGCGTCTGAAGCTGATAATTGAGGCGCATTGAGGCGTTACGTGGATTATCATTTGAGTTTTCCTATAATTACTCATACTTTCTTTGATCAACAAATAAACAAACAAATTGAAGTTGGGAAGTTCTTTGAGTTTGATTAGAAAATAATGTAACGAGGAAATATGAGCTTCAACCAAATATAAATAGAGATTTTTTTGGAATTAATGTATTCAGTTTAACTTGGATTGGGTTTCTCAAAACTTATTAATTAACATGCATTCTGACCTTATTCAAATTATTTAAGTGTAGTAAATTTATATAATTTAGTGTAAACTTTAGGTGTGAATAAGTATTCATCAATAGAGAATATCCTTTGTTTAATTTACTAAGGATGATTTGCACAAATATCATTTAGGTACAAAATATAATGTACGAATGTTTTCTCAATTTTTAATTTATTGAAAATAAATTATAAACACATTAAATAGATATTAGATTTAACTTAACTCCAAAAACTAATTTAAGGGGGAGAATAGTCCAAGTCATACTAAGAAAATTCAGGACCCCATCTATCACTGATGTGATATTCATTCTTCATCACCACAACCACTCCTCCCTCCACTCATGCCGAACTACGATCCGTCCAAGGGCATAGACAATTTATACGATGGCCCAACATATAGGTCTAGCTCTAATAGCATTTTAACCAAAGAATTTGTCCAAAGCCATCCATCTTCGATATGGGAATTTTTCATTCATCCCCCTCCCCCCAAAGTAAAAGAAGTTTATCTTTTTAGTGGGCTTTATCATTCTTTGATCACTATTGACTTTACCTCTATGGCTACATTGTGTTTCCAAATGATATTTTTACTGTCTCCAAGTTATGTTTGGTTATAATTTTAATTTACAATCTCATATATATAAAATTAATATAAATTATGAGTTAATTTAAAGATGATGATGTGTGTGATTTTTCTTTAATTTTCTTGTCAGTAATCAAACCAAGTGTGTCATTAAACTGAATATCTAAGACCATCATTAAATGAGTTAAAAATCCTAATTGTTTTCACCAAAAAAAGAAAAATAATGAAGAAGCCAAAAAAACAGGGGCTGATGCTTCCATCCATTTTTTTTTTTTGATAGTTCATTTGGTTATCTTAACTAATTAATCATATTGCTTCACGTTGGGATAAATTAAACTATGTGTATTATAGCTATGATAAATAAAAAATAACATAATTTATAACTACTTTTTCAACTACTTCTAGTTTACTATACTGACAACTACTGTAATATATTATTATATATTTTTTTATATAAGCTTTCTCACAACTTTCTTTATATGCCTACCTTTTTTCTAGCAATCTCATAAGGATTTTAAATTGGGATAGTTATAGCTCAATGTTTTGTGTTAGGATGAGGAAACACCACAACTAAAGTTTGATATGATAATAAATAATAAAAATACGTTGGACATAATATTTATGTGGAAAACCCTCAAATAAATAGAGGGGAAAAACCACGGGTAGAAGGATTCCTTTGTATAAATATGGGAGTACACTACTCTCAATATTTGTCTTGGTGTATAACTCTCTTTATGTTCTTACTCTATTGGATTGTAATTTTTGTGGGGAGTTGTGGATCTATGTATGTTAAATAATGAAAGCAGAATGTTCTATTTATAATAGAACTAAGCAGGTAATAGAAAGGGTGTGAAGCAAAGATCAATTTGGATAAGATTTGTCCTCTTTTCCTTTCCTTATCGACTAACTTTGTATTCTTTCCACATGTTTCCTTGGATTTCTACCTAACTGTTGACATTGGACGACTAATTTACAAAATGCTTTTTACTAAATTCACATAATATACACAAACATATCTTCTACAATTCGGCCAACTAGTTTGCCAACATATACCTTGATAGAATGCTAAGTAGTCTTTTATAATAAATATGATGAATAAAACATTGTAATTAAAAGATAAAACTATATACTTATAAATCAGAAAAATTACAAAAGTAAAGGAACATAATTTGGTTGTTTGCTTTTTGTTTCCTCGTGTATGATTTACATTGGAAAATGTAAACTATCAAACATGTTGGGTATAAGTGCATAATCATATCCGATAATATAACTACAATTGGATATCGAATCTTTAATAACAATTTTTTGTTGTGTAGGGTTATAGATGGAAATATGGTAATTCTTTGGTCCTCACCATTCTCCTTGCAACACAAAATACTACCATATGTGCAAAATTTTGATGATATCTTGGGAAGTTCCATTGATAATTTCCAGCCATCTTCATCCATGATCCACATGTTTAATTTTGATTCGTTGTTACTCCATGTGTTGTATAAACAAAGGCGACCTTTCAAAGCAGTCCAACAGGAACAACTTTCCATCATCACCTATGAAATTCGGCTTTAAAAGCTCTTTCAATTTATCTGACTTCACGTCAAAATATATAATCGTAGAATTTCTTCTTACATAGTGCTTAAATAGTCCTCGTCTATCGACCAATATACACAACCCTCGGTATTAATTCCCTCACATATACTATATATGATGACCATGATGTAGTAGTTCGTAGTTGTAAACCAGAAGAGACATGTTGATCTATCATAAGGGGAGTTGTTTTCTTCCTCCTAAAATTCCTAGTAGAGTAGACAAGATAAAACGACTTATATATCAATATAACCTTGTAATCATTGGTGGTAGGATCATAACACAAACCACAACCACGAGAAAGTGTTTAGATATCCAGATATGGACATGATGGAAGCTTTAGGCGTATCTAGTAATTAGTTCCCTGAAACAAACATCTTGTAAGCCTTACGGTTCTTTAATATTATCAATCCATCGTGTAGGCATAAGACATGAGCATGTTCGAATCCTTTTAGAGGAAACCGTTGCTGATTTGTGTCGCTATAACACTTGTGTAACAAGAAATTTACATATCCCAACGCTTTGATCGATCACTTTGAGCTTTCTTAAATTTTTATCAAAAGATTATATCATCCATGATGTAGAAACATACTGAAAACGTAATAAAAATTTAATGGGTAGTCTAACAAGGAGGCGTAATAAAAATTTATGGTCTGTTTGTTTCGTATGATTTTAATATAGAAAAGGAAAATAAATCCATCAAGAAATAGGAGGAGGAAATTATATAGGATTCCAAGGAAATTCTTTTCATTTAATTGTTTGTATTAGGAGGACCCCCAAAATGATATTTTATACTACTAGTTTAAATAAATAAAGGATCTTAAGCATCTTAGTTTATACTTTTTTTATATTATTTTTATTGATCTCTTGTGTTAAAAAATCTTATAACTAAAATAACATTAGTAAAGAATTACATAATTAAAACTCCATTAATGGTACGTACAATAGTTATGTTTAGTACTTTCTTCATAAAATAACTGATATTTTCACATAATTAAGAAGATATTAATGGCGTTATTCTAATTTTATCCTTATTATAAATAAATAAAATTTAATATAACCAAAAAAACTATTAAAAGAACTATATCTTTTTCAAGATATTTATTAACGATCTTCGATCTTTTGAAAGTGATAACATTTCGTGGTCTATTGTTCAAAATAATTTTTAAAATTAGGATTTAAGGAGAAGAAAAATTACAAGGATATAAAAATATTTTGGTAAAATTTTTTATACTAATCTTATTGTAGTGATCTAAAATATATTATGATGTTATTTCTTCTCTTCATACATTATTTTGAAAAGAGCAATTGATGATAAAGTGTTACCGCAAATTAATATTTGTTGTTCCAGAGGTATAATGATCCTAAATGGATCTCAAGAATTCATTGTGATTATGTTTTACCCTTAGTAGTGTATAATAACATGAAACCCGATGGAAATAGATCATAATTGAATTAATTGTGAAATTTGGGCTTGTGGCTCTAGAGTTGGCAGGTACTGAGGCTAAGACATTTTTAACAAAGTTCTGGGTTTAAAACCAACATGTCTTATATATTGTGGTTTGTAAAACAACATTAAAACGTAGTGAAAAAATAATTCTTAGACTTACTAAAAATTTTTTATAGTTCACTGAGTTCTAAATTTTACCAATTATTTTGTAAGTATAATCTTTCTTTATCCAGATTTAATTCACAGTCTACAAGACAGCAAGTGACATGTTGTACTCATGAAAATTCAGCAAAGTTCTTATTTCATTCTATTCCTTATTATTCTTTTTGACATATGTCGGAATTGTTATAACACCTCAAAAAGAAAAAAGGTTCAATCTTTTGATACCATTCAATTATTGCTTTAACTAAAATATATCTTAATATTAGAAAGTTTTAAATTTTATATACCCTCTTTATAGTCATTAATCTTCTTTATTAGTCATTAATCTTTGTAACCTATGACACATTATGAGAATTAATTTGTCAGTAATATTCTTTGACCATAAAATTCAAATTATTTTTCCTGGATATGATTATATTTACTTTTCTTGAAAGATACTAGAGAAAACAATTCTTCTTTCTGCTTTCTGAGTTGCTATATTTTTTACTAATCTAAAATGTTTTATTAGATTTTGACTCTAATTTTTATACCGAGATTTATTGAATCTTGGAGATACACCTACACTTTCATGAAGTATCGTTAAGAGACGAGTATCATAAACATACTACAAGATATGAAAATTTCGTGATTTATAATAATTAGAAAATCTTCACCGTAAAAATAAAAGGTTCTAATTTCGTAAAATAAACGGAATACATCTAGCTAATTTATTCAATATATTTGATTAGCCAGCAAATATAATCTTTTACCTTATTTTATTTTATTTTACTTTTAAAGAACTTTTTGTTAATTAAATTCCATAATTCATATATCTATTTGTTTTATTTACATAAAGGAAAAGAATAAACTTATCATTAATTTTAAAGATATTACATTAAATACTCATTAATTTAATTATGTTTTCACAATCCGAATCCTGTTATAATTGGGAGGCAAAAGTTCCTAATTTCATTAACCCGAATCTCACTTGGACTCGGATTTGGGAATTTCTACCTCTATATAAATTACCCCCAATCTCTAGGGTTTCTCATCCGCTCTCGCTTCTTTCAAGTTCATTCAATCAGAGAAATTCGTCTGATGAAGCTCCGATCAATGTCCAATATGAAGAAGGTGTCAAAATAAACAATTCATGTGTTTTCAACCAAGTTTCTCGTTGGTGATGGATTCTTACTCTGCTTCTATCGAAGCCTTCTCCGAACACCACCACCACTGATCTTCAATTTCAGGTCACTCCGTTAACCTTTTTCAACCTTCAACGATGAATTACCAGTTACGCAGAGTTGTGAGAAATCTCCTTGTGGTAGGTATATTAGGTACAGTTATGTTGGGTGGAGGGGCTTACAAAGAAGTATTCATAGGCTACGATCGCGTTGAGGAAATTGGAAATTGCCTGGAACCGAATCGTTTTTCTGAAGAAGATGAAGCACTAAAGCCCTGAAAAATTGTTCTCTGAGGCTACTATATTTGAAGTCCTTAGACCATGAAAGGGTTATGAAGTGTTTCTCTTATTGGTTCGATTCCAAGTCAAAACCTAAACATGATCACAGAGTTATTCCCCTCAGGCAGCTTGAAAAAGTATCTGTCAAGTACGATAATGGCACTGATGTTGATTTGGCGACTATATTCAAGAGGGAGGTGGGGCAGGCAGATTCTCGAAGGTTTGAGCTTTCTCCATAGCCAGAGTCCTAAGATCATCCATCGAGATATAAAGTGTGACAATTTGTTCGTTGATAGTGGTGGATCAAGTTACTCTTGGAGATTTTTGGGTTGGCTGTTGTCTTATGGACGGTAATTCCGTGAAAGATAAAGGCTAAGAGTACCCCTGAATTCATGGCTCAGAGTGCTACGGCGGTGAATACAACGAGCTGGTGGATGTATATTCATTCGGGATGTGTCTTCTTGAGATGGTTACTGGTGAATATCCGTACATGGAATGCAGCAATGGGATCCAGATATTTAAGAAAGTGTACACTGGTGTAAAGCCTCGTCTCTTAGAAAGGTGAAGGACTTCAGAGCCGAAAGATAACATGTTGAAGTAGTATGCTTCCCATGTCTGCTAGGCCATCTGCAGAAGAGTTGCTGAAAGATCCGTTCTTTCTATACAATGGTGGATCATCAACATTGGAGGCTTGTGCTCCACTACCCGTTTGTAGTTGGTCATCCTTTGAGGGGATTGCACTGTTATGCTACCGTTTTAAATTTATGTTTGGTGTGATGATCCCAATAGGATGAAACACACGTGTTCTAGTTTAGGATTAAGGTGTTATTTGATTGATTCATTTCCCACATTCTTTCCAGAAAAATTTTCGTCCCGGGCCTTTTCTTTACCAGAATTTGTTGTTGATTTCAGAATGTATTATTGGTCATTGAGAAAGTAAATATATTATCTTTGCGCAATATATATTTCTGTTCCAGTTACTTTTTCGCTTCTGTGAATGCGTAATCGACAGAATGAATATCGTGTTGCTTGTGATTTTTACCAAGAGTTTCTTTCTTCAGCTTTATGCCAAAGAAGTCAGAACATCCAAGCTGCAAAGTGACTATTGATCTCGTAAATACAGCTTCCAAGTGACAGATTTTAATCTTTTTCTTGACAGAGGAAAAGTATACTGGTATGGGTAATGATCAGTTACTGAGAATTCACCCGTTCTCTGAATTTGTTGAAGAACTTATAGAATTCTACTGATCCTTGAAATCGGTAGTCCCTTAGAGTTAGTTACTATTCACATTTAACATTATTTTGGAATGTTTCGCCCAGGGTACTTCTTTCGAAATTAAATAAATATTAAGTAACCACATAGTAATTCTTCAGAATATAATCAGAAGCACGCCAAAAAAGAACTCCAGCAAAACTAGCCTATAAAATGCTCCAACACATATACCCTTCATTCATCTTCATCAATATATATAATTTATCCATGGCTAGAACCCAAGTAGCTTCTGTTGTTATTGTCTTTTCCATTATTGTTTCATTTTGCTACTTCCAGCTTTGTGACTCCACAAATGAAAAATAGAGGCAGAATATTCAGCATGGAACAGAACAAGACCCTATGTTGCTCCTCGGACTCTTCAAAAATGTGGCCTGGTGCGTAACGGATCCTTCAAAAGCTGTGCATTTTTGGGAAGTCAAACGGAGTGCGGAAGCATTTTTGGAGAGTTCAAGCAACATAGACAAGACCAATTAGAAAGCTGCAGCAATATATTTAATTTGCCCAATGTACCTCTTCTGCACCCTTCACAACACAAATGCCACCGAACACAAATTGCACTGGTGCAATGTTGATGTATTAATTAGTTCCGGGTGCGGGTTTTGGCTTTCATAACCACCGTTTTATTGTCTTGATCGATCAACACCCTTTATTGGATCTTGGTTAACATACAATTTAGTATACGTAACATAGGCTTCGGTATAATAGATAAAGTACAGAGGCATCAAAATCTGATTAAACAAATATAAAATAAGCTAAGAGTTTATTTGGTAGAGTTGATTAATGAAATTTGAGAAAAATAATAATATGATAACAAGCTCCTTTTAATGTGGCAACATATTCCTAGCTTCAGTTACCACTTTTAATCGGTAACTGAAAGCATTCATCTTTTAAATTGATAATTACTCCAATTTACCATCAAGAGTAAATGAGTGCAACAACAAAAAAATTCAAGATTCAACAAAGTTTTAAAAGAAAATAATCATAGGGTTAAATGGAGTTTATTATTTAACAAATAAGGTTTGTAATGAAAGAAAAGTTCCCATAAAAAAGAAGATTTCATTTCAAAGTTTATCTGTAAGTTAATTTCATTTATGAGTAAAATTAATCAAATTCATAGGTCGCCAACATGAGTTCCATTCAATTTTTAACTTGAAAAATTATATGTGCAATCCCAGAAAACAAAGAAGTTTTCGGAAGAGTAATAAAACAAATAAATGAAAGTGTAATTAAGCTTGAAATTGTCACCAAGTCTTGAAAATTAGTTATTCTTAAACAAGAGTATATATGTGATGTTTACAATTACGCATAATTTTTATTTCTGAATTTAATGAGCTAGTGGCGTAGGTAAAATTTTCATCATCTAGTATATATATTAAAAAGAAAATTTTAAATCCGAGTTATTTTTCCTTTTAGGGTGTGTTTGCTGCGAAAGAAAATATATTATCATGAAAAAATTAAAAATATTTCAAAGGAAAACAAGTTGTTTCTTACTTATTTTCTTATATTCGATATACAAGTAAAAAATATTACCCTAAAAATATATATTATTAAACAAAATTATAAGGACGGGATGGGTAGGTAAAGGGTTGGGGGTGGATGATTGTGATAGTGGGAATGAAACAATGTGACTTATTTTCCTACTTTTTGTTAGGGAAGTCCTTATTAAGGAAAAGCAGGTTGTTTTACTTATTTTCTTGTGTTTGATATGCAAGTAAAATATAGTATAAAGAAGTCATTTAGTAGAAGACAAGTAATGCGGTGATTAGTAATACATAGTTTAATAATGCAGGAATTGCTAGCCACAAGGATTGTAATCTTGGATTTATTTTTTATAAAGTGTTTGGTTAATTTGTGTTAAAAAGCTAGATATATCATGTATTGTGTTTGGTTTAAAACTCTATAAAAATCTTCTTTACAATTATACCCTTAAATTTTTGATTTTTTAGGAAAAGGGATTGAAGGATAGTCTAGTCATTTAGGGATTTTATCTCGAGATTAACTATCCCGAGGATACATCCTATGGTGAGTAACCAAATAATGTATTGTTCGACAAAAGTTTAATCCAAAGACTATTCTAATTAGATATAATCTACCAAACAGGTCCTAAAAACTCCCAACCACACCCTTAATGTTGATAGAAGAACGAAAAATAAAGAAGTCCGACCTACCGGATTCGAACCAGTGACCTAAGGATTAGCTGTGGGCAATTATTCCCGACTACAGTCCTCCGCTCTACCAACTGAGCTAAGGTCGGCTTGTTGCTTTCTGTGCCACATGCAAAAATAAATAGATATATAGAGGAAATGAAGACTCAATTAACTTTTTACCTACTGACTTATATTTATTTATACACAAATCAATTTTTATTTTATTATTCATACAAGCAATGACATTGATTTTTTATATATAATATATAAATAAAAATTCAAATTCGTCCTCAACATATCGATATATAAACAATGTATTTTTAAAATTGCATATTTAGAAACTTCAATATTGCTAGTTTCAATTAAGTTGAAAGACCAAAAAAGTACAATTTATTTAATTGAAAATTCTACGCTTAGTTCATAATTAATACAAGGACTAAAATTAGAATAAGTCAATAACTCAATGGTTTGAAGACCAAAATAGTACAATTTATTTAATTAAAGATTCTACGCTTAGTCCATAATTAATACAAGGACTAAAATTAGAATAAATTAACAACTCAATGATTCGAAAAGATCAAAGAGTACAATTTGTTAATTAAAAATTCTACGCTTAGTTCCATAATTAATACAGGGACTAAAATTGAGAATCGTCAATAACTCAATGATTCGAAAAGACCAAAAGAGTACAATTTATTTAATTGAAGATTCTATGCTTAGTCCATAATTAATACAAGGACTAAAATTAGAATAAGTCAATAACTCAAAGATTAAAACTATTATTTCCCTTGTAATTTAATGGTTGTTAATACATCATGGTTTGTTATTAAATTAATTAAGAACGTTTTTATTATTTTATTATCCTATTGATAACAATCAGGTGTTAATTTGACTACTATACAATTTAAAATTTTTATTTATTGCTTTCACCAAATGTTAGATAAATAAAAAATATAAAGTCTAAAAATGCTCTCTATCTCGAATCCAACTTTCATTTAGTTTATACCAAAGAGAGATAATGGCTTGCACGTATAATCTTAGTATTATATTTAGGGTGTGTTTTGTGCGGAGATTTTTTAATTTTAATAAAATTAAGTAAATCTTTCTTTATTTTTATTAGGAGTGTAGTTTTATTTTTTATTTATAAAATTGAATATAATAATTTAAAATAAATTAGCTACAATCTCTTTTTTTCTCATCTCGATTTTTTTCTCTTTGTTCTTTTTTCAGATTTTTAATTATTTTTTTCTAATATTCATAAAAAATAAAAATTTATCAAAGATTTGAGTGAGGGTATTATTGAAATTAGAAAAATATTATGAGATAAAAAGATAAATAGTTTGGTCAAAATTAAATGACTTATAAGCCAAAAAATAAATACCAACTTTTGATTTTTGACTTTTTAAAGCATTTTTTAATAAAATCAAACACTACAAAAAATTAAAAAGGACTTATAAACTGGTTTGATCGGCTTATAAGCTAAACCAAACAGCCTCGTAATCTTTTCTTTTGCTATCTAGTGGAGTTCCAATTATTTCCATTCAACTTCATCTTCTTATTCTTTTTCCTATCATTCCTCTATCTACTGAAAAAATCAAGAAACTCAATCAAAAGACTTCCTCCAGGCCCATGGAAATTGCCTTTACTAGGAAGTGTCCATCACTTGGCATTACAAGGTGGACTTCCCCATCATGCCCTCACAAACTTGGGTAAAAAATATGGACCTTTCATGCACCTTCAATTAGGCGAAATTTCTACGGTCGTAGTTTCTTCTCGCGACATGGTACGAGAGGTACTAAAAACTCACGACCTCGCTTTTGCATCGAGGCCTAAATTAATATCCCTCGACATAATATGTTATAAGAGTACGGACATCGCGTTTAGTCCTTATGGGAATACTGGAGACAAATGCGTAAAGTGTGTGTCATGGAACTTCTGACCGCCAAGAACGTCAGGTCTTTTAGTTCCATCAGGCGCGACGAGGCTTCGCGCCTCGTCCAACTCATCCGGGCATCAACACGTGGCGAGCCGGTAAACGTTACGGAACGGGTGTTATGGTATGAGAGTTCAATTACATGTAAGGCAGCGTTTGGGGAATTGTTGAAAGACCAAGAGAAATTCATTGGAATTGTGAGGGAATTGGTGGAATTGGCTGGTGGATTTAGTGTGGCTGACATTTTCCCTTCAATCAAGATCCTTCATGTGTTGAGTGGATTGAGGAGTAGAATCTTGAAAGTTCACAAAAATGTTGATGCTATTGTTGAGGATGTTATCAATGAGCACAAAAAGAATATTGCAAGTGGTAAAAAGGGAAATGGTGCATTAGGAGGTGAAGATTTAGTTGATGTTCTTCTAAGATTAATGGAGAGTGGGGAACTTCAAATCCCATCACCAATGACAACATCAAAGCAATTATGATTGTAAGTATCTTACTTACTAGAAAAATCTCTAAATTTATACTTCTCCCGTTTCAAAATAAGCGATGTTTTGCTTTTTTAATTTTGTTTCAAAATAAGTGGT
The DNA here is from genome assembly GCA_018107945.1 of Datura stramonium. Taxonomy (NCBI): domain Eukaryota; kingdom Viridiplantae; phylum Streptophyta; class Magnoliopsida; order Solanales; family Solanaceae; genus Datura; species Datura stramonium. Next base: position 50,880 of record JACEIK010004635.1, on the reverse strand, counting down.
GTTTTACATAATCAAAGAAGATATTAATGATGCTCTTCCAATTTTACCCTTATTTAAATGGAGAGAGTTTTAAATAACCAAGAAAATACTAAAGAGTTATATCATTTTCAAGTTATTTAAGGGTAAGTTGGTAAAAATACATTTTACTTTGTAGGAATGAATACTTTTTCTTAAGGAATGTACACAAGATAAAAACCCCATTTATTTTGAAACGGAAAAAGTATATTCTTATTATCTAAGAAAATCCTGTGTCTCATTTTTTAGACAAAAATAACCAAGTGATCAGACCTTCAAGCTAAACAAATTTCCCTAGTTAAGGGTCCATTTGACCGGACAAACATGTCAAATGATATAATTATGTTCAAATTCAATTATAAGATGACTTTTCAAACAAATCTCAATAGGATTTTTTAAATAAAATTATAAGCTAGTTACCAACAAGAATGGTAACAAAATAAATGAAATCTTTTCGCACTTAGCGAGAAGTTTTACAACTCGGGAAACTCATGGTATAGGGTGAGTTTTCCCCCTTTAATAGGGATTCTTTTTTTTTTTTTTTCCTAAACCATGTCAACCTTTATGCTCAACAGAGTTGTTTTCATTTATGAAATTACAAGTTACCAGCAAAAATGGACATATATTGTTAATTAGATGCTTAAAACATTATTGCACAATATAATAGCCATAAAACTAGATGAATTGACTATTAACCTAATATTGAGGAGATTGAACTTAAGGCTTAAAAAATCCTAGCCTTAGCAAAGTTGCAAGACATGAACAAATGTAACAACTAACAAGTAAACTAGCTATTTGAATTTCCAAACTATAAGATAAGGTATTAAAGAAATGACTTGAACTTGGATAATTACTGTTGATTTGATATTTTTAATTAAGTCATTCACTATTACTGAATTAATACGCTGATTACTTTTCTTAGCCGGTATATATAGATTATATACACTAATTGTCCGCTGGTTATTTCTAATTTAAGTGGTTGGGTAGACAAACGGCTATTTATGTTAATTCTTCTTTTAATTAATAATGAAATGTAGGACTTGTTCTCTGCTGGAACAGAAACCTCAGCAACAACAACAATATGGGCCATGACAGAAATGATGAGGAACCCAAGTGTGTTAGCAAAGGCACAAGCTGAGGTAAGAGAAGCATTCAAAGGAAAAGAAACTTTCAATGAGGATGTTATTGAGGAATTGAAATACCTAAAACAAGTTGTTAAAGAAACCTTGAGACTTCATCCACCACTCCCTCTCTTAGTTCCTAGAGAAAGCAGGGAAGAAATAAACATCAATGGATACACTATCCCTTTGAAGACGAGTCATGGTTAACGTTTGGGCGATGGGGAGGGACCCCAAGTATTGGGAAGATGCGGAAAGCTTTATGCCCGAGAGATTCGAGCAGAACTCTGTGGATTTCATGGGAAATAACTTTGAGTTCCTTCCTTTTGGTGCTGGAAGGAGAATGTGTCCTGGGATTTCATTTAGTTTGATAAATGTTTATCTTCCACTAGCTAAATTGCTATATCATTTTGATTGGAAACTCCCTGATGGTGTGAAGCCTGAGGATGTGGACATGACTGAGTACTCTGCAATAACTGCAGCAAGAAAGAGTGAGCTTCATTTGATAGCCACTCCTTATGATATTTGATACAAGTTCCTACGTTGCTCGGACTCTTTAAAGTATCTATAGGTGCATGTCGAATCCTCCAAAAGTACTGCATTTTTGGAGAATACAGCATCATTTTTGAAGAGTCGGAGCAACTTAAGACACAAAACAGTGAGGGTCTTTTTTCTCCTTTTTTTTTTTTTGTGGGGGTTAGATGGGGATGTAGGAGGTTTCTTTATGTGTTTCTGTCCTATTGTGAAATATGTATTTGATTATAAGGGGAGGTGCCAAAAGAACAAAGGGAAAAGGGCATAATGTCTTTGAGCTGTCAGCTTGTTTCAAGATTTTATATATCAGTTCCTGTAATATATTCTTGCGATGTTCAATGGGTTGTGTTACCAATGGAATCTGAAGTTTGTTGTTTAACAAGCTTCACCATCCAAAAGTTATAAGAAATTGCTTAGTGATTCTTTACGCAGTCATAGCAGTAAGCCCTTTTTGTTATTACGAAATTCAACATTTTCATCATGGTCTAATGCTCTAGTTCAACAAGTGCAGTTCCAAGTTTTTGTAAGAATTGTCACTGTTTCGGAGTGATGGTCTTCAATTTTTCTATTCGCTACTCATTTAATGAAAATTTATAGATCAAAATACCTTTATTCATGACCTAATTTCGCTCACTATGTTTAAAGAATTTTTCCCTCATCCGACATAAGTTCTTTAGGAATTAAGTTATCCGACATAAATTATGTAGGAATTAAGTTATCCAACATAAATTATGTAGGAATTAAGTTATCTGACATAAGTTGTGTAGTATCTAATTTGCCAACATAAGTTTTAGAAAACCGGCATAAGTTCCATAAGAATTAAATTATGTCTCTTACGACATAACTTGTGAGTTCTGTAGGAACTAAGTTGTCTTCTTCGGCATAACTTGTGGTTTCCGATTTGAACTTTTGCCCCAATCGGCACAAGTTCTATAGAAATTAAGCGGCATAACTTATGTTATATTATGATACAAAAATATAAATTAATGCCAAGCAAAAATTGTTGGTTATTTGGATGTCAATGGTACTTTCAGCCACTTATTTTTTTATTTAAAATAATGAAAGGTAAAAATTAAATACCATTAAATTTGAGGGCAAAATTTAAAGACCATTTCAAAATAATGATATTTGTGCGAGTGACCCCTGCATTTCCTGATATCAAGCCTAAGCACAATGCATGGCTAAGTTTGCGTGCTATAAACCAAGCTTTCACAAAATAAAAGGAACTGTTGTTTGGTCCGAATTGTGTTGTTAGGTTAAGTCATCCAAAGATACTCTTAATAGAAGTATAAATTGTCCGCTTTGGACCAAGCCCGTATAGGTTTTTAGCTTCACATTTCACACTTGTAAGAGTATCATACACCTCATATGTAGCTTCTTTTTCTTTTCGACTATCAATGAGAAACTTTGTTCGCACACTGTTAAAATGAAAAACTACTGATATACACAGATGAACACTCTTAAAACAGGATGGAAAGAGCAACAACTATTCCAGTTGACTATATATAAAAAACATGTAGGAGATACAACTAATATTGAACTCTGGTGCCATGATTGACTTCATCAGTACATAACATACAATTGATGGTTATTGTACCTTTTTTTGGTTCCAACTCCACCAGCATCAACTTTTAGCTGTGTCTACATAAATAAAAAAACAGCTAATGCTGAACTCCACCATATATTCCTGAAACTAAATGAGCAACTATAGCGGTACACAAAACTGGAAAAGTCGAACTTGAAGCTCAGACAACATTTACGAGCCTTGTAATCTTGCTAATCTCTGTCAATCTAAGGTATCTTGCCCAGCCCTAATCTTCCCTTTGTACCCCTAACGAAAAACATCAAAAGACATGAGGTTAAAGAGGAAACTGAGGTTTGAATTAACGTGGACGTGTAGTTCTGAGAAAGACAAATGTTTGTTTAGGATCTTCTAAGACAGATCGCAGTTTGACAATTTTCAAGAAACAGGCATCATTTTCATCTCCAAGTCAGTAAAATTCCCATCTGGGGCTTCAATTGAGGGTATAATGTGGGACAAAATTTATACTAAGATAATTCAAGAACAAATTGATATATAAACATGCTGCAAAAGGAGCTAAAATGCAAATGACTAGACATGTTACAATGAATCAAAGCACTCATGCGGTGATCTTTTGCACCTCCATGAGCAGAAAAATTTCCAATAAATCAGTCTCATCTCCTCGCCCTCAAAGTGTCAACTACAACACATAAGACACAAGCACATAACACAAGTATTGCTATTTCATTAGGAAAAAGAAAAAAGTCAAAAGTATCGTTCTCTTTGCAGATTTTCTTAACAAGATCACTACACCATGTCACTGAGAATACATTTGCACAATTAAAAGGCGGAACACCACTCCCCTCTACTAGAACTTTTTTTCCGGTGTCTCAATTTGAAACTTACTGCTACACCTCAATAAAACTACCTACATCTTGAAACCAAAGAGATGAGTTAATCTAAATATCTAACAAGCAAACACCATAGATAAACTAAAACATACACTGTAGCCAAATTCCCGCCATACCTCAATCATCAAACTGAAGTACACAGTCTTCAATCTAGTCAATTCTTTGATCCATATCTTTCACTCTCCACTTTCTGTGAGAAAAGATTTGTTGCAATCAAATTATCATCAAAGTACCTAGCATAAGGGTGCCCTTGTGGTACTAATCTTCCATACTCCTTGAAACTCTTCTCCGCCTCGTCTTTCTTTCTTAACAAAGTATGTATTATCCCTTGACACAAATAAGGCCTGAAATCCTTTGGCTCCTCCTTCGCCAACTCCTGATAAACCTTCAATGCATCCTCGTATTTACTTTCAATCACCCAAATTTGTGCAAGCAACAGCATAAAATCCCTCAATTCGCTCTTTTTACTCTCCTTTTCACACATCTTGATCCGCTCCTCAACTTTTTCTTTTATTTCTTTCAACTCCTCAACTGAATCTTCTTGTGACGCCACCATCACCAGCCCATGATAAGCCTCTACGAGAAATGGATCCTTTTTTAAGACCTCACTGAACCCCAATTTGGCCAATTTAAGCTCCCCATTGTAAACATATAAATGGGATTTCAACAAAGGCCATTCAGTCTCATTTGGCTCGAGCTCTATCAACCTGTCAATAGTGCTAATAGCATCAACTACTTTTCTATTCTTTATCTGAATTTCCATCAAACTCCTCAGAGCATCGACATCATTCGGGTTCGATAGCAAGAAACTCTCGAGGGCCTTCTCGTTTTCCTCATCAGAAGCTGAATCCTTTACGTTTGTCTCTGAAGTGTGCGCGGGAGAAAGCGACACAGCAAAGGCGGGCTTCGGGTTAAAATAGAATCGCGTGAAGAAAAGGGAAGTAGCTGTAATGGTGGCAATAACTGTGGGTTTAAGAAATGAGAACAGAATAGAAAACGAGAATGGGGTTAAAGATTGGTCGTTAAGGTTTAGAGGGTTTTTGGATTTTTGGGTTTCTGGGTTTTGAAAGGGAAATGAGGATGAAGATGAAGAAGAGGCTTTGATGGGCAACAACAATGGGGTTCTAAAAGGGAGAGAAGAACAAGGTTTAGATAAAACTGGACGATGGTGATGAAGTGAATGGGTGATTTTCTTGTCAACTTGGATTATTTTAACAGTAAAAGGGTTTATGGTGTTCATGGTGTTATGGTTTCCCACTTGGGAGGAGTGAAGAAAAGAGTGAGAGAGCTGTTAAGCTCCGGCGATAATGGAGGTAAATTGCAGGCGCATGTTTCGAGGAAAGTTCACAATGGAGAGTTTATTCGCCCGAGGAAGGCAATCGTTTGGGCTTCGTGAGGGCTAAAGGTTTGGGCCTTTCTTCAACAACCAGGATCCAAAGAGAATCGTACTTTACTTCTTAAAGAGGGTTCATAGAGTGGTCCAATTGTACTTTTTTCCTTCACTTTTCTTTCTCTTTCGTTGATCTCCTTAAATCTTCTAATTAAAACTGATGTTCTTTCAAAATATATTCCATATTTTTCTGCCGCAATTTAATTGAGTGAATATAGTAATGAATAATAATTTTAATTCAAATTATGTGATATACATAATAATATAAATAGTATGTACATTAGCGTAATATATCTCAAATAAATAATTCTTTAAATATTAATATACATATTATTCCAGTTTAAAATATTTGATCATTATATATACATCAGCAATATATATATATGATCTGAAATGATACGTATACATATGAAATTACTCGTGAAATCTTTCTATTAATTTTTTTTGGCTATATAATCCAAGTCCAATATCAACTATCAAGGGTCATTTGCATAAATGTTTTTATTTTGGGGTGGTTTAAAATTTTTATCTTTTAAATTTGTGATCTTCAATTTTTACGCTGCAACACTTTAAGTGTCAAAAACGTGGTCAAAATGCCGAAAGTCATACAGGTTATGCCTTAAGGCATAAACCCAATTTATGTCTTAAGATAAAAATTCACAAGGCATAAATTTTGCTCAATTTATGACTTAATGCATAAATTTACACGGGTTATGTCTTAAGGCATAAGCCCAATTTTTATCTTTAAGGCATAAATTCACACTAGTTATGCAAAGCATAAATTAAGTAGCATGAACTTGTGATTAAGTGCAACATGAATTTTTGTCTTGTGACAGAAATTCACTAACATGAATTTATGCTTTGGGACACAACTTCAGTAGAAAACTTGTGCCTAGAGGCAGAAGTTTATGCAATTGAACGTCTGCCTATTGAACTTGTGTCTTATAGGGCTACCTATGTCTTGCAAATTTTTCTTTGCCTAGTGAATTTTTTTTAGAAAAATATTAGGGGTATTTCGGTGTGTGTTAGTCCATGAATCACAAAATAGGAACTGCCGAGATGCAACTGTTTTGATGAGATCTTACATAATGTTGTTAAAACTATAATATAATTGCCGGAAAATGAGTTCATTAGTGACACATTATTTTAATGATCATAACTTTAAGCTGAAATATCCGTTTTACTTGATTTTTTTTCACTTTGTATATTTTTTTGAGATTTGATGAAGCGAATTTTCTTAAAAATGTCTCTATCACAGTCATTCTCAATTTATCCCCAATTTGGTTAACAATTTTCATTTAAAAACTGGTACTAACGACTCACCACAAACGACACCACCATGGCTAGCGACCATAGTAGGCCAGCACTGTCACCACCAATCTCTAGCATTGTCTCTATCGCATAGGGATAAACATATGTGTTTTCTTTCACATTGTTGCTCACTGGGCATCGATCAAGGGTCGTTGGGGCTTGACATAGGTCAGCATGTGTCGTTCGGTGTCGGTCGATTTGTCGTCACTGGCCTAGTGCGCATGTTGCTGATTTTTAAACTTTTCGGTGTGTGTTAGCCCGTGAATTTCTCGATATTTGATTGACCATCTCCGTTCGGCCCCAAAATTTTGCCGTACCCAACCTACAAGGTCTGATCACAAGTGCTATATCAATTTTTATGGTCGTCATCACTATTTTGTTGCATAAATGAGAATTTACGATTTTCAAGATTTTCAGTGTGTGTTAGTCCATTGATTTCTCGAGATTTGATTGACTATCTCCGTTCGGTCTAAATTTTGACCTGAAATAATCTCATTAAAAGATTGTACAATAGACAAACTTGGCATTTACTATTTTTACTAATTAATTATTATTTTAATATTTAAGACTTTAAGATTAATTAAATTTGAAACTGTTAAATCTTTACGTATTTGTAAAATGTAAGAACTCATAATATTTAGTACTTTAAAATTGACTAAATTTTTTTTTCTTAAATCTTTCTTTATTTGAACAACACGTGTCTCTCTAGATAAGAAGTTTTAATATTTAAGATTTGAAAATTATTTTTTTTTAAATCACCTTATACAAACTTATAAATCACATTGACAAACACGATTTATATACACCTTGGCGAAACAAGATTATAAATCTTTGATAGAACACGATCTATATGCACCATAAAAATGATGAACAATTTAATCGTGTGCGAGAAATGTAATTTGTAAAACGCATTCTGTAAATGCGATTTATAAATTGCAGTCGAATCGCATACGGTGAACGCAATTTATGACTGAGCGCGTTTCTTAAATCAGGTTCACTGTATGAGATATAAAATCTACATGCATTCACTGTTGTAATAATCGGAAAAAAATAAAAATATAACATAATTATAGTGTTTTTGTTATTCACTCTCTTTAGTTAAATCTATATTATTTCTTATATTTGAATTTACGTAATGATGTTTGAGTAAACATATAGATCAAGAGAAAGAGAAAAAATTAAGTTAAAATAATCTTATAAATGGTAAAATAAAAAGTTGGTCTTGGCCTTATAGATTTTCGGTTTGTGCTAGCCCATGGATTTCTAGAAATTTGATTGACCGTCTCCGTTCGGCCCCAAATTTTGGTTGTGACCAACCTACAATGCCCGGTGGCGAGCGCTCTATCAATTTTTTCGGCCGGCATCACCATTTTTTCCATAAATGAGAATTTACGATTTTCAAGATTTTCGATGTGTGTTAGTCAATGAATTTCTCGAGATTTGTTTGACCATCTCCGTTCGGCCCCAAATTTTGGCTGTGACCAGCCTACAATGCCTGATGACGAGCACTCTATCAATTTTTTCGTCTGGTATCACCATTTTTTGCATAAAAAAAATTTACGATTTTCAAGATTTTCGGTGTGTGTTAGCCCATGGATTTCTCGAGATTTAATTGACCGTCTTGGTTCGGCCCCAAATTTTGGCCGTGACCATCCTACATTGCCCGGTGACGAGCGCTCTATCAATTTTTTGGGCTGGCATCACCATTTTTTGCATAAATGAGAATTTACGATTTTCAAGATTTTTTGTGTGTGTTAGCCCATGAATTTCTCGAGATTTGATTGATCGTCTCCGTTCGGCCCCAAATTTTGGCTGTGACTATCCTATAAGGCCTGATGACGAGCGCTCTATCAATTTTTCCGCCCGGCATCACCATTTTTTTCATAAATGAGAATTTGTGATTTTCAAAATTTTCGGTGTGTGTTAGCCCATGGATGTCTCGAGATTTGATTGACCGTCTCCGTTTGGCCCCAGATTTTAGCCGTGACCAGCCTACAAGGCCTGGTGACGAGCGCTATATCAAAATTTTCGGCCGGCATCACCATTTTTTCATATATGAGAATTTTTTATTTTCAAGATTTTCGATATGTGTTAGCCCATAAATTTCTCGAGATTTGATTGACCTTCTTCATTCGGCCCAAATTTCAGCTGTGACTAGCCTACAAGGCCTGGTGACGAGCTCTATCAATTTTTTCGGCCGGCATCACCATTTTTTGCATAAATGAAAATTTGTGATTTTTTAAGATTTTCGATGTATGTTAACCCATGAATTTCTCGAGATTTGATTGACCGTCTCTGTTCGGTCACAAATTTTGATCGTGACCAGCCTACAAGGTTTGGTGACGAGCGCTCTATCAATTTTTCCGGCCGGCATCACTATTTTTTGCATAAATGAGAATTTGCGATTTTCAAAATTTTCGATGTGTGTTAGTCCATGGATGTCTCGAGATTTGATTGGTTGTCTCCGTTCGGCCCCAAATTTTGATCGTGACCAGCCTAGAAGGCCTGGTGACGAGCACTCTATCAATTTTTTTGGCCGGCATCACCATTTTTTGCATAGAAAATTTACAATTTTCAAGATTTTTGTTCTGTTTTTATTATTTAAAAATACTTAAGGGTAAAAACTAAAGATCACCAATTTGAGGGACAAAAATTAAAAATCATCTCAAAATAGGGACAAATCATAGACTAATTATCAATCATCAATCAATTAGAAAGATGAGAAAATTACAGAAATGACTACATTTAGATCGAAATTAGGCTTAAGTAGCAATATTTTCACTATTACAAAATATAATAATATTTTATGTGTCATGTATTGTATTTCTATTCTTTAAATGCCTCAAATAAAATAATTAGCATGATTTTCAGTTATAATGATTCACTCCTTCATTATAATCAATAGATTCCATATTTATTAGAACTCTAAATATAGATGGAATTCAAATTTTACTCTAAATATATAAGACAGTTTAAAATAAACATACAAAATACAATATATAATTTAGATGTATAGATCATATAATTTCATATACATTTCTTTCTGTGAGTATTCAATATGTATGCAGCGTATCAAAAATAGAGTGAAATACATATATGTATACTAAATTTTAAAAAATACAAAAAGGATTATGTATCTAAGTGTATCAAAAATGATTGATATACCTCTAATAAAGGAAGATTGAGGATTGATTAAAAAATAATAATACAAAATACATAAACAGATATTTTGTATTTTTACTCATGTATCCTGAATAAATATCTATAAAAAGATATAACTCTTTACTATGTTCTTGATTATGTGAAACTCTCTCCATGAACAACATCATAATATCTTCTTGATTATTGTAAAACACCACTTATTTTGATACGGAGAAAGTAATGATATATTTAGTGTAACTCTACGAATAAGGTCTGAGGAGAGTGCTGTGTACATAAAATTTATAAAAATAGAGATATTGTTTTCAAAAAACCTTGTTATCAAAACATATTTAAAAGGATTGTACAACAATCAAAAAGTTATTATTAGAGTTATGCATGTATTAATAATATATCTATGTTGAGTANCTATGTTGAGTATACAATTGAAATTATAGCCAAACGTCATACTCCCTCCATTCATTTTTACATGTTCACATATACTAAAAGTAGGTGTTTGGACATGCGATTTCATGTCGTGATTTGAAATTATGAGATGAAACCAGTGTCTGGATATGTGATTTCATCTCATAATTTCAAATCATGAGATGAAATCTCAAATTCTCCAAAAAGTTTGATTTGAAATTTCAAATCATAAGATGGATTTTTCAAATGCAAAATTTAATCCACAAGTTTATATTTTGTAAAAGAAAGTCCACCATTTTATATATACCAACTATTTATCTATTAATAACAGCCCGTTCGGTCATGCGAGATGAAATCATGATTAAATCATGACATAATATCATATGAGATGAAGTTGAAGTTTTGTTTGGACTTTCAAGTTGGAATTATTAAGTTGTATTTTTTTCTCATGAACATAAAAACCTCATACGTTGTGAAAACTATTCAAATTTTTTTAATTCTTGACAATCTTACTAAATAAGTAAAAGTTCATAACAAAATATAATACAATATCATAAAGCCATTTTAAAAAAGAATACAATATTTTATTGATCGATCTTTAGTTCAATAAAAAGTAAAATTGGACATGAGTTATAGTGTACTACTCTTTAATATAATACTCTCACATATACGATATAAATGGTTAACAAAGATTGCTAAGAGTAATAATATCAACAACAAATTTTGTTTACATCTAAAATAAATAGTTGGTAAATATGGTTGGTACATATAAAATGGTGATTTTTTTTTTTTAACAAAATATTAATTTGTGGGTTAAATTTTATATTTTAAAAAGTCTATCTCATGATTTGGAGTTTCAGATCAAGGTTTTTTGAGAATTTTAAAATTTTATATCATGATTTCAAATCATGAGATGAAATCACATGTCTAAATGTTGATTTCATCTCATGATTTCAAATCACGAGACAAAATCTCATGTCCAAAAGCCTACTAAAGATAAATGTCCACATTTACTTATCTAGTTTAGAAAATCAAGAGATAATTTATTACTTAATTTTTCATTTAATATTATTATTAATTACAGTCATTTTCCAGAATATCAAATTTATTATATTCAAAAGCGTGATATAATAAAATAATCATTTTATTTATTATTATTTAAGAGGTGTGTCAAATCAATAATGAACAAGTAATTAAAAAACGGTCAAACATGATATAGACTATCCTAACTTTAGTACATAAATAATTTTCTTCCTATCAAATATGCATGCAATTAAAATTATAACAAAATATTATACTTAAATGTGCTGAATTTTGCACCAAAAGTACTTAAAAAGCTATCAAACATGATATTAACATACTATATAAATAACTTTCTTTCTGACCAACAATGAAACAACAAACTTGCTAGGGTGATTTCAACAAATATAATATTTTTGTGCTGATATTTAAATTTTATTCCTAGTTTTGATATTTTGCTCTCTTAATGTCTCAATCGAGTTATATGATGTTAGCTCTAGGTATAGGGTATTATCAAAGCGCTTTATTTCATTTGATTACTCATACTTATTTCAAAGCATTATTATTTTTAGGATCCGGATCCATTATTCATTCAATGAAAACTATTGTTGGATATTCTCCAGCTAAAAGCCAGAATATGGGTCTTATGAGAGGTTTAAGAAAACATGTCCCAATTACCAAAATCACATTTAATTCCCGCCTTTCTCTTTTTGGGGTTGGAAGGAAAAAGAAAACGTAGGGGAGGGATAGAATCACTACACTATCACGGTCAACTATACCAAATCCTTAATTTAAGGAAATATTTAATGCTATTTATGAAATTAAATAAGAAATAGTAAAAAAATTACTTTATCTTGAATCTTGGGCGGATAGCGAAAACCGAACCCGCATCTTCTCCTTGGCAAAGAAAATTTTTACCCTTCAACCATATCCGCATACTTGACCTCTTAATTAAGTTTAGTGGAAAAAATAGTTAAAATACCTTTAAATCGTGTAAATTATGAACTCACAAATTCCATGGGATTGTTGTGTTATTCTTTTATTTCTTTATGATTAAAGACAATATTTTAAAACAATGACATGCAAGCCCAACACGAATTGGTACACTCATAAATTTTACTGATTTATCATAATTTTAAGTTTTTACTTATGATTATTTTTTCCAATCTCAAAATTATAAAATTAAAATATTATATGAGATTCACTTATGCTTTTAAGTTGTTGATATTTTTATTGCTCAGAATAATATTACTCTTT
>JACEIK010004634.1:97035-107082 GCA_018107945.1 Datura stramonium | reverse complement strand
TGTCGTGTTTAGAGGCTCGAAAGACCATGAACATGCAATTCTAATTATGTGAGACGACAATCGATAGTTTCATACTTAAACCATTGAAAATCATAGTATCACATGATTATCTGGTTTTAACTCTATGTTGCTCCTGGAGTGAATTCAAAATATTTCGTTGACCATATTTAGGTTAATTAAATCGTCCTCGAAAACTTCTATAATCAACATTTTCAGTATTTAAGATCACACTTGAAATGGATAGTTAGAGGAATGGGTCCAGTCCCTGTGGGTTCGACATTCTGGATCTTAAAAAGAGCCACTATATAACTTGCACGACCCGTACACTTGCAGTATGTGCGGATTTGAGTCATCAAGTTTTTGGCGCCGTTGTCGGGGACTCAGCGAAGTTTTCATAATTTATCTATTTTTGTGTGATTTTTGAAATTTCCTTAAGTGTTGAGAAACTTGGTCTTAGTCTGACTTATTGCAGGTGACAGGTTGTCCTGCTGAGCTGGCTAAAAATAGAGAGCTTGTGGAACCGNTTGAGATATTCCATCCACCTAGGTGCTACTAATATGTACCATGATTTGCGGGATATTTACTGGTGGAACGGTATGAAGAGAGACATTACTGAATTTGTAGCTAAGTGCGCAAACTTCCAGAAAATCAAAGTAGAACACCAGAGACCAGGAGGTGTGAGTCAAGATATCAACATACCCATATGGAAGTGGGAAGAAGTAAAAATGGATTTTACTACGGGTCTACCTCGGACTCGTCGGCAGCATGATTCAATCTGGGTGATAGTAGATCGGATGACTAAGTCATCACACTTCCTCCCAGTTAAAACTACACATTCAGCTGAGGACTATGCTAGGCTTTATATTCGAGAGTTAGTCAGACTTCATGGGGTGCCCTTGTCCATTATATCAGACAGAGGTACCTAGTTTACCTCTCACTTCTGGAAGTCCTTTTAGAAGGGACTTGGTACCCAAGTCAAGCTTAGCATAGTTTTCACCCGCAGACAGATGGACAAGCTGAGTGGATTATTCAGACCCTAGAAGATATGTTGAGGGCATGTGTGATAGATTTCAAGGGTAGTTGGGATGATCACTTGCCTTTCATCGAGTTTGCATACAACAACTGCTACAACTCCAGTATCCAGATGGCCCCGTTTGAGGCATTGTATGGTAGGAGGTGCAGATCTCCTATTGGGTGGTTTTAGGTTGGTGAAGCTACTCTAATCGGGCCAGACTCAGTCCATGAGGCTATGCAGAAAGTACAACTCATCCAAGAAGGATTGAAAACAGCTTAGAGTCGTCAGAAATCTTATGTTGATGTGAGGAAAAGGGAATTGGAGTTTGTGGTGGATGACTGGGTATAAATGAAAATTTCACCCATGAAAGGGTTGATCAGATTTGGGAAGAAAAGAAAACTCAGTCCGAGATATGTGGGACCCTACAGAATTTTGAAGCGAATTGGCAAGGTAACCTATGAGTTGGAATTACCTTAAGAATTGGCATCTGTGCACCCAGTATTCTATATGTCACTATTGAAGAAGTGCATCTGTGATCCTACTTCGGTTGTGCAGTTAGACAGTGTAGGAGTGAAAGATAGTCTCCCTTATGAAGAGGTCCCAGTTCAAATCCTTGACCATTAGGTTCGTATATTAAGGAACAAGGAAGTAGCTTCAGTCAAAGTCTTTTTGGAGAAATCATCATGTAGAAGGATCTAGGTGGGAAGACAAAGTAGATATGATGGATAGATATCCACACTTACTCCCTTCCAGATGAGTCCCGACATTAGGTACTAAATCCCTCCTTAGTACTTGTAATACCCTAGAAATGCTTAAGAGTAGACTCGGGAAGCTAAAAGGCAAAACTACTGTAAGTTGGGAAAAAGGTTGCAAGATGACAAATACCACGACCTGTGGTAAGTAACCACGGGCCATTATTGGTGGTCGTGTGTTCAAGTGGTTAGGTACTAGAGAGAAAACACAGTTGATTCAACGACCTGTGGTAAGTAACCACAGCCGTCATTTGTTGTCATGGTAAGAAGTGGACCTGGCAGTAGGAAGATATGAAGGGTTATGCAACGACCCATGTGGCTCACAACGACCCGCTGTGGGAAGCCATGGTAAAGGAGCCCATATCTCAGTGTGAAAGGACAGATAGTAACCACGACCCGTTGTAGCCTAGAACGACTCGTCCTGTTCGTCCGTGGTTTGATTCTGAGATATAACTGGGACAGTGCAAAGCACGGGTAGATACCATGGGTCGTGGTATCCTCCAACGACCCATTGGTTCACCCGTTGTTTGACCCACTGATCAGTTTTCAGCGAATTCAGTAAGGGCATTTTCATCATTTCCTAGTCCTCAGGCCCTATACTACGCCATTTAGGCTCGTTTTGAGAGGGGAAAAGCCTATTCTATGTGCATACTCCCCATGCAGGTAAGGTTGAAGGCTTGAAGGAGGTGATTCTAGGCCAAATTCAAGGTTTCCTATGGAATATGATCTTGAGCAATTAAAGGGTGACAAAATTACCCATTTCTAGGTATTTAGGGTTTAATGGGTGTCTTCCTTCCACACCCATGCCCAATTGACAATTAGTGTTAAATTATGAATAATCAATTATGGGGTTCTGATCAATTGCATGATTTTTATATCTCTATTCATGGGTATGATTAGATTGAGTTGATATTGATGATTTACGAAGCTTGGGCGGATTCTAACTTGTTTCTCTTATAAAAATTTTTTTCTAAAAATTAAATCTAAAACGCCCATGGGTGAAGAGTTCATAAAAGGGGTGATTTATGGTAAATGTGAGGTGGTGATGAAGTTGATGATGAAAGCATGATTCTAAAACTACCCATGATTTTGATGTTGTCCCCTAAATGAAACGATTGGATTCTAGAATGATAGAGGTTTGGGTAATACCCACATGTTGATTAAAGTGATGATTTTCCCAACATATGCTTACCACATTGTTTAAAGAGAAATTTCCCAATTTTTATTATAAATTCTAGCTTGTGGTATGTCGAGTGAATATTTCTACATGTAGTTTACCACATGATTTAGAGTAGATTCTCCCACCTACGATTTATCTTGTGGTATGTTTAGAATTAAAGCTTCTCATATGCATGAATTTAAAATTGAGATGTACGGCACCATTGAGCTTTGTCGAAGGACAATTTTGAGCTTCATTTTCATATGATGTTCAGTCTATGCATGATTTCATTAATGAGCTTTGTCAATAGAAAATGTTGAGCTTCGTTGCATACGATGTTGAGTCATGAATGATGTCATGTTGATCTTCTTCAATAGATAATGTTGATCTTTCTTATTTACGATGTAGAGCAATGCATGTTTATGGAGAAGAGTCTAGCACCGAGCAAGCTAAGGGTCGTAAACCCTATGCCCCAGAACTACGCGCCAACGTAGGTTGATTCTATTCTATTTGGGACCTCCAATGTGACCTATCCCCGACCTTAATGGCCCATGAGCTTGATATCGATATCATGGTAGCATCCTCATCCCTGGGAAGGTTTTGGACGGCTCTGCCCACTTTAGTGTAATAGTCAGGACCACGTAAGCTCTATCGTGGTATGTCAGTTAAGAGACGAGTCTCCCATTGTCCATTTGATTCAGATTTGCATATTCACTACTCATGATCATTATGTATGCATACATGTTCTAAAAGTAAGGTTTGACTCAATGTTCAGTTTTTCTATAAATGTTGCATCTCAGCTTTGAGTCATTTGAATTAGTTGATGCTATAAAGTTATGCATTTCCATATCATGAAGGGATTATGATTTCGAAAGAATGCATGTGAGTTCTCTCAGTTTTTAAAAAAAAGCTTATGTTATGAAATGATTTGTTCAGATGATTTTACTTATTATAGCGGTTTTACTTACCTTGCATACTCGGTACATTTCACGTACTAACCATATACTTTCTATGTTATATCGTTTCATGATACAGGACCCGGCTCGCAGCTTCAACCCCGATTATAGTCAGCTTATTCAATGTTGCACCTACTCAGAGTTGGTGAGTCCTTATTCTTCGAGGACTAGACTTTCAGTTCCTTCTATATATTTCAGTTTCAGCATTGTGGAGCTAGTTGGGGTCTTGTCCCATCAGCCCGTCAAGATTAGAGGCTTTTCAGAATTAGTCATGTATTCAGTCTCGGATGTTTATTATTATGTGATGTGGCTTTAGAATTCCGCTGAGATTATATTCATGCTTTCTTCAATTTTCGAATGATTTAGTTATATGCTTATTTTATGGGTCGACTTGGGGTCCCTCGGGGTCCCTTGTCCTGTGTCTACGATCTGGGCCTCCGTTCGGGTCGTGACAAACTTGGTATCAGAGCCATAGGTTTGAAGTGTCCTAGGGAGTTTGAAAACTGCATTAAGTAGAGTGTTTTTCATGAGTGTGAAACGTGCCACACTTATGATGAAGAGGCTACGAAACGTTCTAGAAAATGTTCCCATCTTTCATGATCTATGTCATGCGATGAAGAGTCTTTCTATCCCTCTAATTCGTTCTATTCGCGAGTGCAGAGTATGGCTCTTTAAAGAGTGAACGGATGGAGAAATGGAGATGGTAAAGGCCACGAGGATTGCATGGGTTGTGGACATCAAAAAGCCCCACCAGTTCAGGAGCCTCAAGCACCGGAGCCAGCCGCCCACGTTGAGTTTTGGGCCGCTATCTAGATTCTTGCACAGGCCTTGACCGCTCAGGTCAATCAGCAGGTTGTTGCGCATGTTCCGCGGAATGGAAGTGCAGCGGCGGCTCGAGTTAGGGACTTCCTGAGGATGAACTTGCCAGAGTTTCTTGGGTCCAAGGTAGATGAAGACCCACACGAGTTTATGGATGAGGTTATCAAGATCACCCAGGTCATGGGAGTGAGTAGTGTTGAGTGCGCAGAGTTGGCCTCCTACCAGTCTAAGAGGGTTGCACATATCTAGTTTCTTCAATGGAAGGATAGCAGGGTCGCCGGAGCAGGTCTGGTCACTTGGGGAGAGTTCCTTGTTTCATTCCTAGATCGGTTCTTCCCTCGGGAGAGTAGGGGGTTGAAGGCTGCTGAGTTCGTAAATCTGAAGCAAGGGAGGATGACAGTACTAGAGTATTCCCTTGAGTTCACCTTCCTGAGCAGGTTTGTGCATGGGATAGAAGGTTACTTGGATAAGGAATGCAGGATTTCTATGCTCCATCAAGACATGGACTTTCCTCGGATGGTGTTGTACGCCTAGCAAATGGAGGCGGCACATTCGAGAGTGAGAGAGGCCAAGAGGGCCAGGACTTATTATCACATATATCCTCAACCTAGGTCAGGAGGTGGGCACTGTCAGCAGACCCACAAGAGATCATCCGCCCCAGCTTCATCAGCCTTAAGTGTGCCATCTCGTCCTAAGCATGATAAGAGAGGGCGAGAATCAGGCTCGAGGGGTCATAGTAGTAGGCCCACAGATTCAGGTGTTCTAGCTTGTCGTAGATGTAGCCGAGGGCATGAAGGCCAGTTCTTTGCAAGTTCGGGTGCGTGTTTCGGGTGCGGGCAACCTAAAACCTGCTTAGAGATTGTCCAGCAGCAAGATAGGATAAAGTTGGGGGTCGTGGCCCAGCTTCTAGCTCAGCATCCCCACCCCCTCCCTCACATCAGGGGGCATCTACCAGTGCAGCTGGCGGTCAGTGCCAGAACAAATTCTATGCCCTAGCATCCCGTCAGGAGTAGGAGGTCTCCCCGGACGTGGTTACTGGTATGTTACGTGTCTTCCATGTTGATGTTTATGCTCTGTTAGATCCAGGGTCCACCTTGTCCTTTGTGACACCTTATGTAGCTAGTAGCTTCAGAGTCAGTCCCGATGTCATGTCAGAACCTTTTCAGTTTCTACTCCTTTAGGTAACTCAGTTACAGCTAGACGGGTGTATAGAGATTGCCCGGTCTTGGTCCTCCATAAGGTCACCTCAGTACATCTGATAGAATTAACCACGACCGATTTCGATGTTATTCTCAACATGGATTGTTTGTATGCTTGTTATGCTTCCATTAATTATAGGACCCCGTTAGTAGAGTTCAGATTTTTGGGTGAGCCACTCTTAAAACGGAAGGGCAATTTAGTTGTAC
Source organism: Datura stramonium (assembly GCA_018107945.1). NCBI lineage: Eukaryota > Viridiplantae > Streptophyta > Magnoliopsida > Solanales > Solanaceae > Datura > Datura stramonium. The sequence goes on along the minus strand of JACEIK010004634.1, from coordinate 100,975 downwards.
CTGTAGGTCGCTTCGTTTCCTATCTCAAGGACAGAAGATGATTTCTAAGAGTTGCTTGTATCATTTGGTTAGGGTCAAGGATGTTGTGTCCGAGACCCCGACTGTCTAGTCAGTTCCAGTAGTACATGGGTATCCACAGGTCTTTCCTGATAATTTTCCAGGTATTCCTCCCGAGCGGGAGATTGACTTCAGTATTGACCTTCTTCCTGATACGCAGCCTATATCTATTCCTCCCTACTGGATGGCCCCAGCCGAGTTAAAAGAGTTGAAGGAGCAGTTAAAGGATTTACTAGATAAGGGCTTCATTAGACCGAGCCAATCTCCATGGGGTGCACCGATTTTATTTGTTCGGAAGAAAGATGGTTCCCTTCGTATGTGCATTGATTATCGACAGTTGAACAAAGTCACTGTCAAGAACAAGTACCCCTTACCCATGATTGATGATTTATTCAATCAGCTTCAGGGTGCTAAGTGTTACTCGAAGATAGATCTCAGATCTGGGTGTCATCAGCTCAGAGTTCGGGAGGGTGATATCCCAGAGATGACATTCAGAACACTGTATGGTCACTACGAGTTTGTAGTTATGTCTTTTGGACTAACGAATGCTCCTACAACTTTTATGCATTTGATGAACATGGTGTTCAAGCCATATTTGGACATGTTCGTGATCGTGTTCATTGATGACATCTTAATATACTCTCGGAGCGAGGAGGAGCATGCTGCTCACTTGAGAGTGGTGCTTCAGATCCTCAAGGATAGCCAATAGTATGAGTTCAGCAAGTGTGAGTTCTGGTTGGACTCCGTGGCATTCTTGGGCCATGTGGTGTCTAGCGAAGGCATAAAAGTGGATTCGCAGAAAATTGAGGCAGTGAAGAATTGGCCAAGACTGGTGAATCCTTCGGATATTCGGAGTTTCTTGGGTTTATCTGGCTACTACCGGAGGTTTGTTGAGGGTTTCTCATCCATTACATCACCTTTGACTAAGTTGACTCAGAAGAAGGTGATGTTTTAGTGGTCTGAGGTTTGTGAGGAAAACTTCCAGGAGTTGAAGACCCGACTCACTTCTACACCAGTGTTGACCTTACCTGAGGGTACTGATGGCTTTGTTGTATATTGTGATGCTTCGAAAGTCGTACTGGGGTGTGTGTTGATGCAGCATGGGAAGGTAACAGCATATGCCTCGAGACAACTGAAAGTTTATGAAAAGAATTACCCGACCCATGATCTTGAGTTGGCCGCGGTGCTGTTTGCATTGAAGATATGACGGCATTACTTGTATGGGGTCCATGTGGATGTATTTACGTACCACAAGAGCTTGCAATACGTGTTCACACAGAAATATCTAAATCTTCGGCCAAGGAGGTGGTTGGAGTTACTCAAGGACTATGACATGAGTGTCCTTTTCCAACCGGGCAAGGCTAATGTGGTTGTGGATGTGCTTAGTAGGCTCTCAATGGAGAGTGTGTCACATGTGGATGAGGAGGAGAAGGAATTGGTGAAAAATGTGCACCGTCTTGCAAGGCTGGAAGTTAGATTGATTGACTCGACCGATGGTGGTGTTGCTGTACATAACGGGTCATAATCTTCTTTGGTGGTTAATGTTAAATCTAGGCAAGATGAGGATCCAATTTTGAGGAAACTGAAGGAGGCGGTGCAGAGTCAAAAAGTGGAGGTTTTCTCCCAAGGGGAGATGGTGTGCTACGATATCACGGTCATGTATGTGTCCCAGATGTTGATGATTGGATAGTTTGGATATTACATGAGGCACATGGTACTAGATATTCTATTCATTCGGGGTCCACGATGATGTATCGGGACTTGTGAGAAATCTATTGGTGGGATAGTAGTAATAAGGATATTGCAGAGTTCGTAGAAAAATATCCATTCTGTGAGCAAGTGAAAGTCGAGCATCAAAGACCCGGAGGCGTACTTCAGGATATTACCATCCCCACTTGGAAGTGGAAAAGATCAATATGGACTTCATTACAGGCTTACCCCAGACTCGTAGGCAATATGACTCCATGTGGGTTATCGTGGACAGGTTGACTAAGGCGGCTCATTTTTTACCGGTCAAAACTACCGACTCAGCAGAGGATTATGCCAAGTTATACATACGGGAGTTAGTTCAGTTTCATGGAGTGACTTTGTCCATCATTTCAGATAGAGGTACCCAGTTTACCTCTCAATTTTGGATGTCTTTTTAGAAGGGAATCGGGACTCAAGTCAAGCTCAGCACGGCCTTTCATCCGCAAACAGATGGTCAACCCAAGTGAACAATCCAGACTCTTGAGGACATGTTGAGGGCATGTGTTATGGATTTTGAAGGCAGTTGAGATGATCATTTGCCCCTAATTGAGTTTGCTTATAATAATAGTTACCACTCTAGAATCCACATGGAATCGTTCAAGGCTCTGTACGGGAAAAGGTGTAGATCTCCCATCAGATGGTTTGAGGTTGGTGAGGCAGCTATGATAGGACCAATTTGGTTCATGAGGCGATGGTGAAGATTCAGTTGATAAGGGACCGGTTGAAAACCGCTCAGATTCGTTAGAAATTGTATGCTTATGTGAGGAGAAGAGATTTGGAGTTTGATGTGGACGACTGGGTATTTCTAAAAGTATCTCCCATGAAGGGAGTCATGTGGTTTGGGAAGAAAGGGAAACTCAGTCCCCGCTATGTTGGTCCCTACCGAGTTGTGAGAAGAGTTGGTAAGGTGGCGTATGAGTTGGACTTGCCTTCAGAATTGGCTTCAATTCATCTCGTGTTCCATGTATCGCATTTGAAGAAGTGCTCGGGTGATCCAGCCTTGGTGGTTCTTGTAGACAGCGTTGGTGTGAAAGACAGCCTCAGTTAGGAAGAAATTCAAATTGAAATTTTTGATCGACAAGTTCGAAGGCTGAGGAATAAAGAGATAGCTTCAGTTAAGGTTTTATGGAGGAATCCGCATGTTGAAGGAGATACGTGGGAGGCCAAAGTGGACATGATGGCTAAATACCCACATTTGTTCTCTACCGGCTCAGTTCTGACTTGAGGTATCAGTTTTTACCCTAATTCTCTAATCAGTTTCCATGTTTAGTTCATGCGCGTAAGTTTGAATTATGTTATGATAAATGTCTGTGATGCCTTAATTTAGTTCATATGTGTAGTTCTTTTCGGAGGTAGTCATTCCGTGAAATTTCGGTTAAAATAATCAGTATTAGAGTATGATAAATTGTATGTTTCTATTTATTGATTGTTTCCTACATTCAAGGATGAATGTTCCAAAGGGGGAGATATTGTAATACCCCGGAAGTGCTTACGAGTAGACTCGGGAATCTAAAAGGCAAAACTACTGTAAGTTGGGAAAAAGGTTGTAGGACGACAGGTACCACAACCCGTGGTAACTAACCACGGGCCGTCGTTGGTGGTCGTGGGTTCAGGTGGTTAGGTACTAGAGGGAAACAACAATTGATTCAACGACCTACGGTAAGTAACCACGAGCCGTCATTTGTAGTCGTGGTAAGAAGTGGACCTAGTAGTAGGAAGGTACGATGGGTCATGCAACGACACATTGTGGCTTGCAACGACCCGTTGTGGGGAGCCTTGGTAAGATAGCCCATATCTCAGTGAGAAAGGACGAAGAGTAACCATGATCCGTTGGAGTGTAGAACGAATCGTTGATCTCGGGCAAAATAGCATGCTCGAGTGATGCTTGATAACTTAGTTTAGTCTTGTTTAGCTAAGTAATTGTATACATTTTCATGTGAATTTATATAAATGTGAATATATGTGCTAACCAACATGATTAGTCCTTGTTTTTTAGGTTTCAATGATTTTGAGGAACTAATTTATAAAGTGGTTAAGTAGAGGAATGGAGTCGGGAGCAATGGGCGAAAGTCGGCAAGGAGTAGGCCATGGCAAGGCTGGCCGCGCCAGGAAGCGTGCCACGTTGTGCGTGTGC
>JACEIK010004634.1:1604-69440 GCA_018107945.1 Datura stramonium | reverse complement strand
TGAATTTCCCGTGTGAAAATACTTGGGGAAAATGTCAAAATTTATCCCATTCAAGTATCATGACATATTATTAATGAAAAGCATGTTTTTAAGTTACCCATGTTATGATCATATTTTCAAATGAACTATGTATTTTCAAACATGATTAAAGTATTGGGCAATTCCCATATGTTCAAGTATGATTTACGATTTCACGAATTAGCTTACCACATGGTTTTGGAGTTAAGACTCCCATTTATGTTCAGCTTGTGGTATCGTTTGAGCAAAAGCTCCTCATATATGATTTCAGATTTGATATGTAAATTATTTTTCAGCTTCGTCAATAGATGATGGTAAGCTTCGTTGAAAAATTATGGAGAGCATATGCATGTTTTTGGGAGTAGTATCTAGTACCTAGTAGGCTAAGCGGTCAATTAGTCTCATGCCTTAGAACTATGCGCCAACATAGGCTTACATATCATATTTATACTTTGGGACCTCCCTTGTGAGCTAACCCCTGCCCCAAATGGGCCTTGAGCTTGATATCGATATCATGGCATCGTCATTAGCGTTGTCAAGGCTTTGGAAAGCTCTACCTACTTGAGTGTGATAGTTGGACCAGGTAAGCTCTATCGTGGTATGTAGGTTATAAATGAGTCTCCCATTATTCCTCATGATTTCAATTATGCATGTTTATCATTCATGATACTATATATGTTCTAAAGAAGGTTTGACCCAATGTTCTATTTCACTTATGATGATGAGATTACAACTTTGGGTCAATCGATTCAATTATGATGTTATGTTATGTTCAAATCATGATTTCAGAAAATAGCATGGAAGTCCCACTCTCAGATTCTTATCTTGATTGTATTTTACATTATGCATGTTTTAAATGATTTTACTTATTTAAGAAGTTTTACTTACTTTGCATACTCGGTACATTCCACGTATTGACCGCATACTCTATGCTATATCATTTTATGATACAGGCTCCGATCTTCAGACACAGCCCCGTCACTAGCTAGCTTTTAGAGTTAGCATCCAACCGTTATTGGCGAGTCATCATATCCCGAGGACCATTTGTTATCAAATACCTTTGTAATTTCAATTTTCAAACTTGTCGGGTTAGTTGGGGGTGTTTTCCCATCAACCCATCAGATATGTTAGAGGCTTTCAGATAGTGCGTAGTAATCAGCTTGTTATGTATTATGTGAACTCCGATTTGAGATTATGTATGATTAGACTTCCATCATGTTTATTATGTTAAGTCTTGTATTCATTTTATTGAGTTAGAAGTATGCTCATGTCATGAGTCGACATGGGGTCTCTCGGGGTTCCTTGTCCCGTCTCTCGATCAGGGCCTATGTTTGGGTCGTGACAGACTTGATATCAGAGCAATAGGTTCGAAGTGTCCTAAAGTTTCTTAAAGTCGCATTAAGTAGTGTCTTTTTCATAGGTTTGGAGAGCCCCACACTTTTGACGAAGAGGCTACGAGACATTTAGGAAATGTTCCCTTCTTTCATGATCTATGACTTGTGGTGAAATGTCTCTCTATCATCCTAACTCATGCTATTCGAGATTTCAGAATCATGCCTCCCTGGAGGAAATGGCAGAAGGAATTGGAATGGAAATGTCCATGAGGATTGCAATGGAGACGGGCACCAACAAGCCCCACCAGTCCATAAGCATCATACACCGGAGTCGGCTGCCCACGCTGAATTCAGGGTAGCCATTGAGAGTCTAGCACAGGCTTTGACGCCCAGGTCAACCAGCAGGTAGTGGCGCATGTCCCACAAAAATGAAAATACAGCGGCAGCACGAGTCAGAGATTTTCTAAGGATGAACCCATCAGAGTTTCTTGGGTCTAAGGTGGATGAGGATCCACATGAGTTTATCGACGAGATTGTGAAGATCAGCTAAGTCATGGGGGTGAATGGAGTAGAGTGTGCTGATTTGGCCTCATATCAGTTGAAGGGGGTCGCACACATTTTGTTTAGATAGTGGAAGGATAGTAGGGCAGCCGGAGCAGGCCCTATCAGTTGGGAGGAGTTTCATATTACTTTTCTAGATCAGTTTTTCCCTCGTGAGATGAGGGAGTTAAAGGCAGCCGAGTTTGTGAACCTAAAGCAGGGGAAGATGACAGTGCAAGAGTATGGCCTAGAGTTCACTCGTTTGTAAAAGTACGCCCCAAAGTTAGTGGTTGATCAGAGGGCGCGAGTGAGCAGGTTTGTTCATGGGTAGCGAATTATCTACACAGGATTGCAGGACTGCTATGCTCCACCAGGATATGGATTTCCCTCGGATAGTCTTATAGCCCAGCAAATGAAGGAGGTGCATATTAGGGAGAGGGAGGTCAAGAGGGCCAAGACAAAAAGCTACAGGTTCGCTTAGTCGAGGTCAGGTGGTGGGCACCGATAGCAAACCCACCAGAGATATTCAGCCCTAGCATCTTCAGTGATGAGTGTTCCATCCAATCCTAGGAACGACCAGAGAGGATGAGCATCAGGCTCTATGGGTCAGAGCAGTAGGACTACAGATTCCAGTATCCCATTTTGCGGCAAGTGTGGTCGGGGGAACACGGGTCAGTGCTTGGTGGGTACAGGTGCTTGCTTCGGGTGTAGGAAGCCCGGACATATGCTCAAAGATTTCCCAGCAGCTAGATAGGGCCATGATAGGGGTTGAGGACCAGCTTCAAGTTCATCAACTCCACCCGCAAGCCCAGCCCATCAGGGGGCATCTACTAGCACAGGTGTTGCTCAGCGCCAAAACAGATTCTATGCCTTAACATCTCACCAGGAGCAGGAGGTCTCCCCGAATGTAGTCACTAGTATGTTATGAGTTTTCCATCTTGATGTGTATGCGTGGATAGATCTAGGGGCTACCTTATCTTTTTTGACACCTTATGTGGCTAGTAGTTTCGGAGTAAGTCTCGAAATCTTGTCAGAACCTTTCTCAGACTCTACTCCAATGGGTGATTCAGTTGTAGCTAGATGGGTGTGTAGAAGTTGCCTGGTCACAGTCCTTCAAAAACTCACCTCAACAAATTTAGTAGAGTTAGCCATGACCGATTTTGGTATTATCCTCCGCATGGATTGGCTATTTGCGTGTTATGCCTCAGTTAATTGTAGAACCCAGGCAGTATAGTTCAGATTTTCGAGTAAGCCAGTCATAGAGTGGAAGGGTAGTCTAGTTGTGCCTGTAGGTTGTTTCATTTCCTACCTCAAGGCCATAAAGATAATCTCCAAAGATTATGTATACCATCGAGTTAGGGATAAGGATGCTACGTCCGAGAACCTGACTATCCAGTCAGTTCCAGTAGTATGTGAGTATCCAGAAGTCTTCCCAAATGGATTACCAGGAATCCCTCCCGAGCGGGAGATTGATTTTTCTATTAACCTTCTTCCCAATATGTAGCCTATATTTATTCCTCCTTACAAAATGGCTCCATTCGAGCTGAAGGAGTTGAAGGAATAGTTGAAGTATCTTTTAGATAAGGGGTTCATCAGACCGAGAAAATCCCCATAGGGTACACCAATTCTCTTTGTCCGCAAGAAAGATGGTTCGCTTCATATGTGTATTGATTATCGGAAATTGAACAAGGTCACCATCAAGAATAGGTATCCTCTACCCAGGATTGATGATTTTGTTTGACCAGCTTCAAGGTGCTAAATGCTTTTCATAGACCTCAGATCTGGATACCATCAGCTCAGGGTTCGGGAGAGTGACATTTCAAAGACAGCCTTCAGGACGCAGTATGGTCATTATGAGATTGTAGTTATGTATTTTGTACTAATGAATGCTTCTGCATCTTTTATGGACTTGATGAACAGGGTGTTCAAGCCATATTTGGATATGTTCGTAATAGTGTTTATTGATAACATCCTGATATACTCTCAGAGTGAGGAGGAGCATGCCGCTCATTTGAGGGTGGTGCTACAGACTCTCAAGGATCGCCAACTATATGCAAAATTCAGCAAGTGCGAGTTTTGGTTGAACTCGGTGGCATTTTTGGGCCTTGTGGTGTTAAGTAAAGGCATAAAGGTGGACTCTTAGAAAATAGAAGCGGTGAAGAATTGGCCTAGATTGGCGAATCCTTTAGATATCCGAAGCTTTTTGGGATTAGCTGGTTATTATCAGAGATTTGTTTAGGGTTTTTCATCCATTACAGCGCCATTGACCAAATTGACCCAAAAGAAAGTGAAGTTCTAATGGTCGAAGGCTTGTGAGAGAAGCTTTCAGGAGTTGAAGACTTGACTTACCTCAACACCAGTGTTAACTCTAGCGAAGAGTACCGATGGGTTTGTGGTGTATTGTGATGGTTGTACAATCGGCCTTGGTAGTGTATTGATGCAACATGGTTTCCAGGCAGTTGAAAGTTCATGAGAAGAATTACCCGACCCATGATATTGAATTAGCGGCAGTGGTATTTGCATTAAATATCTGGAGACACTATTTATATGGGGTCCATGTAGATGTGTTTGCGGACCATAAGAGTTTACAATATGTGTTTACATAGAAGGATCTAAATCTACACCAAAGGAGGTGATTGGAGATACTCAAGGATTACGATATGAGTGTCCTTTACCATCCAGGAAAGGCCAATGTAGTGGTAGACGCACTTAGTAGACTCTTTATGGAGAGTGTATTCTATGTGGATGAGGGGAGGAAGGAGCTGGTGAAGGATGTGCATCGTCTTGCAAGGTTGGGAGTCTGTTTGGTTGACTCAATCGATGGTGGTGTAATTGTTCAAAACTAATCAGAATCATGCTCGGTGACTGATGTAAAAGCTAGACAAGATGAGGAACCCATTTTGGCAAAGTTAAAGGAAGTCGTCCAGAATCAGAAGGTAGAGGTTTTCTCCAAATGGAGGAGATGGTATGCTTCTATATCAGGGTCACTTGGGTTTCCCAAACACATTGATGATTTGAGAAATCGGATGTTGCATGACGCTTTTGGTTACAGATATTCGATACTACCAAGTTCCACCAAGATGTATCGTGACCTACGGGAAGTCTATTGGTGGAATGGCATGAAGAAAGACAATGAAAAATTTGTGGCTAAGTGTCCAAACTGTCAGCAAGTGAAGGTTGAGCACCGGAGACTAGGAGGTGAGCTTCAGGATATCAGTATCCCCACTTGGAAGTGGGAATAAATTAACATGGACTTCATCAAAGGGTTGACTCGCACTCGTCGGCAATATGACTCCATTTTGGGTAGTTGTGGACTGGTTGACCAAAGCCGCTCATTTTCTACCAGTCAAAACCACTAATTCAGCATAAGATTATGCCAAACTATACATCTGAGAGCTAGTTTGGTTTCATGGAGTGCCCTTGTCCCTCATATCAGATAGAGGTACCCAATTTACCTCTTAGTTTTTGAGATCGTTTCAAAAAGGACTTGGTACTCAAGTTAAGCTCAGCACAACATTTCACCCGCAAACGGATGGTCAAGCGGAGCAGACAATTAAGACTCTCGAGGACATGTTGAGAGCATGTGTAATTGACTTCAAGGGTAGTTGGGATAACCATTTGCCTATTATTGAGTTTGCATATGATAACAACTACCATTCCAGCATTCAGATGGCTCCATTTGAGGCTATTTATGGGCGGAGATGTAGATCACCTATTGGTTGGTTTGAAGTTGGTGAAGCTGCAATGATAGGACCAGATTCAGTCCATGAGTCTATGAAAAAGGTTCAGCTCATATGGGACAGATTGAAAACAACTCAAAGTCACCAAGAGTCCGATGCCGATGTGAGGAGGGAACTTGAGTTCGAAGTTGATGATTGGGTGTTTCTAAAAGTGTCTCCCATGAAGGGAGTGATGAGATTCGGAAAGAAAGGAAAACTCAGTCCTCATTATGTTGGCCCCTACCGGATTGTGAAGCGGGTTGACAAGGTTACATATAAATTGGAGTTGCCCTTATAATTAGCTTCTATGCATCCTTTGTTTCATGTATCGCTCTTAAAGAAGTGTTTGGGTGATCCAGCTCTAGTTGTCCCAGTGGACAACGTTGGTGTGAAGGACAACGTTAGTTATGAGGAGGTTTCGGTGGAAAATACTAGATCGGTAGGTTCGAAGGCTAAGAAACAAGGAAGTAGCTATAGTTAAAGTTTTATGGAGGAATCAACAAGTGGAGGGAGCTATGTGGGATGCCGAGGCAGATATGATGGCTAGATACCCACATTTATTCCCTACCGACTTAGTTCCAGCTTGAGGTATCAGTTTTTTCCCTAAAACTTTATTCAGTTTCATGTTTAGTTCACGTGCCCCAGTTTCTTCCATGTATATGGATGTATGTATGATTCATGAATTCAGTTCAGACATATAGTTCAAGTCGGAGTTAGTCATTCCATTAGTTTTCAACTTGTATGATCAGTAATTGAGTATGATGATTGCATTTCTTCGCTTTTTGTATGTTTTTCCACATTCGAGGATGAATGTTCCCAAGGGGAAGATATCTTTATAGCCCAAAAGTGCCCGAGACTAGACCTGGGATTTAAAAATAAAATGTAGTAGAATTCTGGGAATTTGTCTTAGAACGAGTCGTGGTACGGATCATTGGTTCCACCAACGACCCGTAGGATATGGCCGTGGTGAGGTACTACAGGTTTAGAGTGGGAAGTAACGGGTCTAGAGACCACCAGTTGTTTGATGTTACGAGTTGTTGGATGGGGTCGTTGTGACACTAGTCCTTGGTCAAGGAGGAAGTAACGAGTCGTGGAACGACCTATTGCAGGGAACAACGAGCCATTGTCAACAGCGTTTAACGGGATTCCAGGTTTAAGCAGTGGTGATGACGAATGGAAGCAATGAGTCGTTTGAGCTAGCAACGACCCGTCCTGTCCGGTCGTGGTGAGGGATCAGAGACCTGGATTCAACGAGTAGCAACAGGAGGTAACAACGGACCATAGAATCTCATAACGGATCGTACTAACGTCCGTTGTCACTGGAAGATTAGTTTTTCCAAAAAATTCATTAAGGGTACTTTCATCATTCCTAAGCCCTAGGGCCCTAACTACATCGTTTTAAGCTAGAAATAAGCAGTTTTATGAGGGGTAAGCTCATTCTAAGCTCATTCACATTCATGCATACAAGTTGAGGGCTTAGAAGGTGATCAAGCTTAGGTTCTCTACAAGTTTTTCTTCAATTTTTCATTGGGCAATAAGAAAATTGGTATAATCAGATCCTATCAGGTGTGTAGGGTTATGAATGGGTGATTTCGTTCACACCCATTCCCAATCCCTCTCAAAATTATGAAAATTCATACATTGATCCTATGCGGTTTTGACCCAATGCATGAATTTCCTAAGTTTCTACCATGGGTATGATCTATTTGCGTTTCTATTATCGAAATATGATTCATGGGAAAGTTTTGTGATGTTTCAATTATAAATCATGTTTTCAAATTTTATAAATTAAAATTTCCATTTATGAAAAGTTCATGAAAGTTGAGATTTATGATGAATATTCAAGTATGATGAGATATTATTGATGAAAAGCATGTTTTCAGGATACCCATGTTATGATCATGTTTTCAAGTGTATTATAGATTTTCAAGCATGATTAAAATTTTGGGCTATCCCCATATGTTCAAGTATGATTTATGATTTCACGATTAACTTACACATGGTTTTGGAGTTAAGACTCCCATTTATATTTAGCTTGCGGTATGGTTTCAGCAAAAGCTCCTCATGTATGGTTTTAGATTTGATATGTAAATGATATCCAATTTTGTCAATAGACAATGGTAAAAGCTTCGTTGAAAAATGATGGAGAGCATATGCATGGTTTTGGGAGTAGTATCTAGCACCAAGTAGGCTAAAGATCGATAAACCCTATGCCTCAGAACTACACTCTAATGTAGGTTTACATATCATCTCTATACTTTGGGACTTCCTTTGTGAGCTATCCCCTGCCTCGAATGGGCCTTGAGCTTGATATCGATATCGATATCATGACATTGTCTTTAGCCTTGGCAAGGCTTTGAACGGCAATACCCACTTGAGTGTGATAGTTAGGACCATGTAAGTTCTACCATCGTATATAAGTTATAATACGAGTATCCAATTGTTCCTCATGATTTCAGTTATGCATGTTTATCATTCATGATATCTATATATTTTCGAAAGAAGGTTTAACCCAATGTGTAGTTTTACATATGATTATCAGATTTCAGCTTTGGGTCAATCGATTCAGTTATGATGTTATGTTATGTTAAGATCATGATTTCAAAAAATAGCATGCAAGCCTACTCTCAGATTCTTATCTTGATTGTATTTTACATTATTCATCTTTTAAATGATTTTACTTATTTAAGCAGTTTTACTTACCTTGCATACTCGATACATTCCACATACTGACCGCATACTCTATGTTGTATCATTTTATTATACAGGCTCCAATCTTCAGGCACAACCCCGTCACTAGCCAGCTTTTAGAGTTAACATCCAGCCGCTATTGGTGAGTCCTCATCTCTCAAGGACCATTTGTTATCAGAAACCTTTGTAATTTCAGTTTTAAGATTTCTCAAGTTAGTTTTGGGTATTTTCCCATCAACCCATCAGATATGTTAGTGGCTTTCAGACAGTGTGTAGAAGTATGTTCATGTCATGGGTCGACTTGGGGTCTCTCTGGACTCTTTGTCCCGTGTCTCGATCTGGGCCAATGTTCGGGTCGTGACATGGCTAGGGCCCTACTCTTTCCACCCTTAGCTGTTGCGCAATCTAGGTGCTTATGTCCCGATTTTCCACACCAAAAACAAGTGTCTGATCCATCATGCATTCTCCCAAATAGTGCTTCCCATAGTTCTCACAAGCTGGATAGGTAATCTCGCTTACCCTCAGTCTATACAGAACACTGGCTATCGAAAGTACTGGGGCTGATGATTTCTGTTGGGAGCATGAGCGGTGTCCACCTATAACGCCCCGCCTTGCGGGGGGTATGACTAGCACCTGAAGCCCTATTAGGACCTGAACTGCTAGACTACTGAGCCTAAGCACTTCTGGTGCCTAGCTGGATCTAACTCTGATTCACGGAATCAACGGGCTATATAGCGGTTGTAAATACAGCCCCCGGCCAACTAGGCCTATAGTCACTTGTACAACCACAACAGCTAACCAGAACCACATCAACATAAGGGAACCTATGCAGGCCAACAAGGCCACCATGCTGTCTAGTTACTTCTGAATCAAGTAAACAGGAGCTAAATCCCACTTGTGATCACTTCTGAAAATTTCCTCAACTTCCCTCGAACTGACGACGGCTGACTTCACGAGTCGTGAGGTTACTCCATGGCTTGTGACTCCTTCCATTACATCTGAAGCCAAAAATCATGTTCTTTCATCCCATGATTGAGATAATGAGTCATTACCTGACACAACGACTCATCCTACTCTCTCGTCATCACCACTTCCTCAACTTGCATTTTATTTCTGGATTCCAATCAATAACTCTTCAGGATGAGTCATCACTTCCCTCGTGGTCCACCGAAGACTTGACCCCAACTTACTGAACTGCTACTCATAACTAGGGACTCCACGACTTGTTACCTCATCTCACGAGTCGTGATGTGAGTTATTACTCTTGAGATTTGAATAGGAACCTTCAGTGACTGCTTTCCATGAGTCTTACCATGACTCATGGGGTCACTTAACGGGTCCTACCACGACTCCTTCTAAGGAAAATTTTCCACTTCCCTACTGATTTCTTATTTTAAGTCTTGGTTCTGATCTTAAAAACTTTTGGGGTGTTATACTCACACACTATAGGAACTGACTGAATAATCGGGGTTTTGGATATAGCATCCTTAACCCTAACTAGATGGTACACGCAACCCTTAGAAATCGTCTTGTTGGCCTTAAGGTTGGAATTGAAGCGACCTAAAGGCACAACTGAAATACCCTTCCATTCTAGGAATGGATCACCTGATAACCGAAAATATACTGCACAGGTTCTACAATTTACTGAGGCATAACATGAATGTAGCCAATCCATGCCAAAGATAACATCAAAATCTTTCACGGTTAGTTATACTAAATCTTCTGAGGTGACTTTCTGAAGGATTGTGACAGGGTAATTTCTATACACCCGACGAGCTATAACTAAATCACCAGTTGGAGTAGGGACTGAGAAGGGTTCCAATAAGATTTTGGGACTGAATCTAAAACTACTAGCAATGTAGAGCGTCACAAAAGTAAAGGTAGCCCCTGGATCTAACAATGCATATACATCAAGGTGGATTACTCATAACATACCAATGACTACATTAGGAGAGACCTCCTGCTCCTGGCGAGGCGTGAGGGCATAAAATCTATTCTGACGCTGACCACCACCTGTACTAGTGGAGGCTCCCTCCTGAACTGAGCCTGCTGGTGGAGCTGCTGAACTAGTGGCTGGGTCTCTACCTCTACCATGCCCTGTCTAGCTGCTGGGCAATCTCTAAGCATATGTTTGGGCTTCCCATACCCGAAACAAGCACCTGTACCTGCTAAGCACTATCCAATGTGCCTCCGGCCACACCCCTCCTTTTTTAGGTTCTAACCATGACTTGTGATGATNCCCATACCCGAAACAAGCACCTGTACCTGCTAAGCACTATCCAATGTGCCTCCGGCCACACCTGTCACAAGCTGGAATACTGGGCTCCATAGATCTGCTCCCCTGACCTCGAGAGCCTGATGCTCGTCCCCTCTGGTCGCGCCTAGAGCTGGATGGCACACTTTCTGTTGATGCCACTGGGGATGATGATCTCTGGTGGGACTGCTGACGGTGCCTACCACCAGGTCTATGCTGGGAGAATCCAAAGGTATCAGTACTGGCCCTCTTGGCCACTCTCTCCGGCTCACTCACCTGCACTGCCTCCATCTATTTGGCGTACAAAACTATCCGTGAGAAATCAATGTCCTGATGAAGCATCATGGTCCAGCAATGTTTGACCAAATAGTCTACTATCCAATGCACGAACCGACTCACTCGAGCCCTCTAGTCTTCCACCATCTCAGGTGCATATTTGGATAGGCGGGTTTACTCTAGAGCATACACCTGGACCTTCATGTTGTTTTTCTTCAATTTCACAAATTTAGCTGCTTTGATCTCCCTTATCTCATGAGGGAAGAACGATCCAAAAATGCGGTATGGAACTCATCCCAATCAATAAGGCCTTCTCCCACTTCTCTACCATCCTTCCACTGTCTAAACCAAATATGTGCAACCCCTTTTAACTGATAAGAGGCTAGGTCTGCGTATTCCTCCCCTGTTACCCCCATGATTTGGGTGATTTTATGAATCTCATTGATAAACTCATGTGGATCCTCGTCCACCTTCGATCTAAGAAACTCTGGAGGGTTCATCCTAAGAAAGTCCCTAACTCTTGCCGCCATCGCATTCCCATTCTAGGGGACATGTGCTACCGCCTGTTGGTAGACTTGGGTGGTCAAAGCCTGAGCTAGCATCTGAATGGAACCCCTAAACTCTGCATGGGCTACCTGCTCGAGCACATGATCCTTGGGGGCTGGTGGGGCCTACTGGTGCCCATCTCTATTTCCATTCTCATGGTCATTTCCATTCCCACTTCTTCTTCCGGTAACTCGGCGAGGAGACATGATTCTGCAAGAACGTATAGCATGAGTTAGAAGGATAGAGAGACACTTCATCGCACGACATAGATCATGAAAGAAGGGAACATTTCCTAAAATGTTTCGTAGCCTCTTCTTCATAAGTGTGGAGCACTTCACACCCATGAAAAATTGATAACGCTCAAACCACACCTCCTCTAGAAGTATGAAGTTGACGTTGTCAATAAAGAACCCAACTAGTGGTTGGGGTCGATCCCACAGGGAATATGGAGGATATAGAAGAACACTAGTGCTTAAGATTTGTAGTCAATTATTTCCTAAGAGGGAGAATTTGTAAGATTAATAAATAACAATGTTGAAAAATTGATGGTTGTTTCCAAATTAATGCAATTAACTAGGGTAAGTGTTCCATGGATCCTTAACTACTTCGGGTTTTACACTAGTGATCTATCCCAATACTTTAATTATAGAACTAATAATTTAGGTTCATTCAAATGAACAACTAGTCCCTATTGAATGACTACACTCAATTACTCGACCAAGTCTCATGAGCGATTGCAATTTAACAGTTATCAATTTGTTCCAAATATAACTATTCTGCGACCATAGCTCAAGTTAATACAATGTTCATCAAGATCAAGGCTTTGTTGTAATTCTCTTTTCCTAATCTCTACCTCTTCGACCAAAGCAAGTAAAGAATTCGGGCACTTCCTAATGTTGCACACCGTTAAGAATCGTTAAAGATGAAGAGAATACAATACAAGTGTTTAGTATTGGTTTATAATCACTTTGTGTAAACCCTAGTTTGTTAATATACCATGGTTTCCACAACCCTAGTTGTGGTAGTTTTAGCCTATCATGTTTATAAGTAAATTAATAGATTTCATAAATAAAAACTAAAATTTATACTTACAACAATGATTGGAAGAACCTTCACTTCATTAATGCAAAATTTGGAAGAACAACTTTACAATCGTCTCAAAATATGTCTTGTCAAATTTATTGTAAACTAAAGAAACTCCAAGACTTAAAAGCCTTCTCTAAAACTTCCCTCCTTGAAGAGATAGCTATTACATGAAAATAAAGGGGTATTTATAGTAGTAGATTTATGATTTTCTTTTTCCTCGATGAATTTGACTTGGGATTTAAAGTTCCTTTTCCTAGTTGAAGTAGGAAATCCAATTTTTGACCGTTTTGGGAGACTTGCGCATCGCCCCAGCTACTGCCGCATTGACAGTGTCGTGTCACACGCCTTGTCTGTGCTTCTGCGTGCCTACCACTCCTGCCCACACGGAGGGGAGCTGGGCGCCGCATGCCTGGCATTCTGCCAACGATGTTGTGCCTCGCGCATGGCATAGAATGCATGATGTTGCCGCACCGTGCATTCTGTTGCGCTGATAGCCTTGTGCCTCGCGCATGGTAGTGCATCCATGTACTGAGCTTCATTTCTTGATTTATTTACTCCAAATTCTTCAAATATATTCCAAAAGCCTTAAATACACCCAAATCCATCATCTTAAGCCCTAAAAACATCTAATCACATGTGTTAGTCATTTTCACAAATACATAACATAAACACATGCAACCACACATAATTTGTTCTCAAAACATAGAAAAGTACGGGCAAAAATATGTCTATGAAGTGCGTAAATATGCCCTTCATCAAAAAAACTCTACTTAATGAGGCTTTCAGACATCCTAGGATACTTCAAAACCTAATGCTCTGATACCAAGTTTGTCACGACCCAAACATAGGCCCGGATCAAGACGCGAGACAAGGAACCCTGAGAGGCTCCAAGTCAACCCATGGAATGAACCTGATATCTAAACTCAACAAAATAATGCAGAAGTATAACATATATAAAATAGTAGAAGTCTAAAAATATGATAACATTGAATACATGAATACATAACAGTGATCTGAAACTGAAAACTTACTATGTCTGATTAGCCTCTACATATTGATGAGGTGATGGGACAAAATGATAAGGGGCATATTTATATGCCAAATCGATACTCAAACGTATAGCCTTTTGCCTTGTTTTGTCTAATAATGTGTGTACATTCTCATGTAAAATGTACGGAAGTGTGATTTTATACTAACCAACATGATTAGCGTTGTTTTGTAGGAAAAACATGCTTTTAATGAAGAAAAATGACATGTTGGTAGAAATCGAAGATGCACTCGGGGAACGAGCAAGGAAGCGGTTGGATGGCCAAGACACAGGCTCCTTTGATGATGGAGCCGTGACCTGTACCATCGCGGATGCAGCTCTTGCACAGGAATTAAAAGTGCAAGAAATTCCGGTGAGGGTGCATGATCGAGCCGTAGCACGTTAGGATGAAATTCCCAGAGACATGAAATTCGAGAGGTCGCGATTGCACCGTGGCGTTGGCCATGCTCGCGTGCATGTCATAGTGCCACGTTGGAAAGTAATTACACAGGCGGACAAATTTCCGAGAGGAAACTTCAGCGTTCACTGCAGGGTGTCACAGCGGCAGTGCTCCGCGATGCACTCCGACACGTTACTATTATTCCAGGAAAAATTATCCCTAGTATAAACAGAGACACTTAGGTTCATTTTTAATTATTGACTTGGTGGAGCAGCTGGGTTACGAGCGGAGTTTGAGGACGAGTCTTAGGGTTTCTCTATCCCTTTCTTCTTCCTTTCAATTGTTTGCATAATTTCCATTCATTTAACGTGTTCAATCCACAAATGAGTGGCTAATTCTCTTTCTTGCTGAGGTTATGAACTATTGTATTGAAATACTTAATTGTTGAATTCTTTATTTACTTTCATCTTTTCTTCTACGGTTGTTCTATTTAATTCTTGTTCTTATACGTTAATATCTGGCCAATGTTAATGTAAATCCAAAAAGTCCGGTTTCACCCGAGAGGTGGCAAGAAACTGGAAAGTTGTGAGTAATAGGATATGATCTTTTCTTGGTTTGGGAAAATTGGGAATTGTTTACCTTCGGGATAGAAATATACACAGTCGTATTAGTCATGTGGAATCGGTTTTGTATAGCTAGAACTTGAATTTCTTCTTATCACGAAAATGTAGGTGGAAGGTTCATGATTCTTAAGTTGGAGTTAAATAGAGAGTTTTTTAATCCATAGGCATAAGTTCCGACTAACCTTAGGGAAAAAGATAAACCATGTACATCAATAGTTCGTTTGTTTACATGTTCTTTGTAGCCTCGGCCATGCTCATTCATAGTTCGAGACTCATTGTATAGATAAAGTAGTTTAGCATAAAAATATATTTTCCAAAATACACAAACTTTTCGTTACCTTGTTGTCTTTATTGTTGTAGTTGTAGTAAATTAACACTTTAAAGGTTTCACCCGTATTCACATTCTGTGGGTTCGACATATGGTTCTTAAAAGAGCCACTATATTACTTGTACGGCCCGTACACTTGCAGGCTCATCAAGTTTCAGGCGCCGTTGCGGGAATAGGCAA
This sequence comes from Datura stramonium, assembly GCA_018107945.1. Lineage (NCBI taxonomy): Eukaryota > Viridiplantae > Streptophyta > Magnoliopsida > Solanales > Solanaceae > Datura > Datura stramonium. Next base: position 54,418 of record JACEIK010004634.1, on the reverse strand, counting down.
TTGGTGAAATTTTGATTTTATTATACTTGTTAGTTTTGCTGGCCGATATTGTATTGTTGACAACTTGGTCTTGCTTGTATTTTGCGAGATACTTGGTCCCCATTGAGTGGCGGCAGAGACAAGGTTTGGTGGATCCCTCCTTAGAGCCGGAAAGACGGTTTCATCGCCAGCGGAGAAGCTCTAGAGAGAAAATTAGGTTGCTCGGAAAAACTATTATGGAGCAACCATAGAATCCTGTCGTGCGGGCGTACTAGTGCAGGAATTGCTGTAACCAGGCCGGTTCGCGATGTGGCAATCCCACATGCTAGTAATGTTACATCTAGCATCCGCAAGCACGAGCCGAGAGGGGAGGTTCGAGCTTAAGCGAATATGGTGCAATTCTTTGCACACAAGCGGGCGGTTCTGAGTCTCCCTCACGAGGATCCACAACAACATCTTGAAATTTTACGGAGATAAGTGACACTACATCCCGGACTAGTGTCAGCAGTTACGTCGAGCTTACACTTTTCCCATTTTCACTTTTGGGAGAAGCTAAGAGGCACAGCTGAGCCACCAAACTCTATCACCACATGGGATGATCTTGCTAAGAAGTTCTTGATCCGATTCTTTCCCTCACGGTAAAGCGGTAAGACTTATAATTCAAATTCTAAGTTTTAAACAAAGGGAAGGAGAATCGTATCAAGCTTGGGAAGATTCAAATCATTGTTGAGGGACTGTCCTCATCACCATCAATCAAATGATGTGCTGGTGCACACTTTTATAGAATGTTTGGAACCCCACACAAAAATTTTCTTTGGATTAATGGTAGGGGACAAGCTTTAGAAAAAGACTTACGAGGAGCTTTATACTTTGTAATCGTATTTCATGAAATCAGTGGAATGCGGACTCTTCAGGAGGAGCAAGGAAAGCAGGCCGGAGTCTTGGAAGTGGATGGGTTTACAGCTATCGCTGCACGGATAGTTTGCCTTGCGAAGTCAATTAAACACCCACTTCGGCAACATGAACTTGAGCGAGTCTCAAGCCCGGTGAATGCGGTGCGGCAGATTTGGTGTGAAGTGTGCGGGAGCAATGAACACTCAGCTGAGTGTTGTGGAGCAAATCCAAACTCGGTGAACTTTGTCGGGAATGCACAAAGGAGCAATCACCAACGATATGGGAATAGCTACAACTCTAATTGGAGGAGTCACCGAATTTCTCTTGGGGTAGCAACAACCATCGGGGGCGAGTTCGAGTCGGGGATGCAGCGGAATCAAGGAGGGCCACAGAACTATCGGGCACAGTCACGAAACAACAATGCCCCTCCTCCCACCACCATCACCCGAGCGTTGAGGAGATGTTCAAGCGGCGATAGCTAGCCAAGCTCAATTGCGGGCGACTATGTCAAATTGGCGACGAAGTCAAAACAATCAGCTAGCTACCAAGGCCTTTGGAGTATCAATTTGGGCAATTTGCTGGAGCGAGAACACCGAGGCCTAGAGGAGGACTCCCCGGTGAAATGCAGATCCCAACCCCAAACGAGGTAAATGTGGTGACCACGAGTGGTTTGCGATTGAAGGAGTGGAATTCCGGAGCCACCTCAACGGTCAGGAGTAACGAAGCGGAGAGGAGCGAGAATGATGAGAGGGGAAACAAAGATCTTTGAATCGGAAAGACCTCCACTCCCGTTCCCTCAACGATTAAAGAAGCACAAGGAGGAGGCGTGCTTCAAGAAATTCATGGAGGTGCTTAAACGGTACACATTAACTTACCTCTTGTTGATGTTTTGCAGTGAGTGCCCAAGTATGCAAATATATTAAGGACATCGTGGCCAACAAGCGAGCTTACCGAATACCCACGTGGCCCTTACGGAAAGGAAGTGCACTTCTAGGACACAAGCGGTTGCCCCCAGCTCAAGATCTAGAGGCTTCACAATTCCAGTAACAATCGGGCAAAGTATCCGAGCTCGCGGTTGTGTGATTTGGGAGCGAGCATTAACTTACGTTACCAACCGGTATTCAAGTTAGGTCTAGGAAGTCCTAGACCTGCTTGATGTTATTTTGCAGCTTGCGGATCGTTCCTTAGCAAGACCAGACGGTATTGTCGAGGACGTGCTAGTGCAAGTTGGCTCCCTAATCTTCGATTGGATTTTGTTGTGCCCGGACTTTGAAGCGGGCGAAGTCCCATTTATTTTAGGGCGACCTTTCTTGCTTAGCAGGGAAAGCGCTCATAGATTTAGCTGCAGGTCAGCTAACTATGCAAGCATGATAAGGTCAGGTGTTCGATGTGTACAAGGCCACCAAACTCCCGGCCGTGTGCGGAGCTCGTTGATTAACGTCTTGAGCAGAATCTTGCTCGGGGTTGAGCATCGCTAAAGATCCCCCGATAAGGTAAACGATGAGGGTGTGGACGTCGTCAGAAAACGTCAAAATACCCTAGGGCGAATGAGCTCAAACGGCTGTCGGCCAGAGGCAGTAAGCCGAGCCTTGCGGGGAGGCAACCACGTGAATTATGAGTATAAAATGTACATATGAAAAAGAAAAAAAGAAAGAAAAAAGATTTTTATTTTTATTTTATATTCTTTGTAGCATAGGTGTGTAAATAGAAAAATAAAAATATTTTGTTCCTCAAACTTTGGAATTCTAACCGATTTCGTGTGGTAAGATGTTTCTGGCGAGGTTGATCGGAAAATGCGGAATGCAAAGGAAAAACGAGGTAAAAGAAAAAATTTAAGTGGCAAACAGTGAGCCTGCGCGATGGCTCCGTGTGTCACGGAGGAGACCTCCGCGTTCCCTCCGTGACACGTTGAAAGGCAAATTTGGAAATTTTAAAAATTCCCGAGAATACTGCGCGATAGCTCGTGTCACGAGGGCATGCTAAGCGTTACCCTCCGTGACACGTTGGCGTGTTAATCGCGTCGGGTCACCGGTCACCGGGCGACCCGCCGCGAAATCTCACTTTTAAACCCCTAAACCTCATTTCTCTCATTTTCCTCTACCCTCCACGACAAAACCCCCAAGAAATCCTCCCCCTCAACGTGTCCCGGCATAAGGGTGAATTCTATAACTTTTCTTTGATATCATCGGATTAAAGGTATGTTCTTGAACTCAACTTCAATTTTTAGCTAAAATTTCAATTTCTAGCATGAACTAGGAAAATCATACCCTAGATATAAAATTGAGTACAAATCCATTTGAGTGTTGTTGATTGTTGTCATAGTATCGTTTGTGGTCATATGAACTCGATAAGTACATGCTTAGTGTTGAATTTGGTGTGAAATTGTAGCTAGGGTTGGGTTGTGAATTTGAAAAGTTGAATTGAGGTTGAATTGTTGAAAAATTATTGGGTTGTGCATGTTGGGTGAATTGAATATTGTTATGCTTATCGTGTTATGTTTAAGAAACGATACAATTATCGGATCAAGTGGTGAATTTGCAAGAACTTACGGATCACATGAAAATCAGGAAATTGCTTAGTTTGAGTTTGTAGAATATTCTTATTTTCTCATTTTCTTTTCCCAGCTGAATACCATGTGATGAAATGATTATCGATGTATGTTGGAATTAAATTTGTACAGTCTGAGTAGTACATAGAGGTTATCTTGTCGAATTTTAGAGAGCACAAGGCAATTTGTTTGTGTTTTTCTTTTTGTTTTAGTTGTTCTAGTTTTATATCTTTTTGTAAATTAGAATAAAAGTGATCTTGCCAAAATACATAACGTGAGCTAAAGACTAAGTGTGGGATTGTAAGCCAGCTAACCTTAGTCGAAGCTAAGCTCCACAGCCGCGGCCCGACATTGAGTCTTGCTGTTTTTACGTAGCTGGGGAACAATGTCTAGCGGGCACGGACAAGCCAAAAGCGCATCAACCGAGCCTTAGGAAGAAAAACTAAAATGAGACAGCAGTCAGCGGCACAGTGATTCCATAGCGGCCAGCACCGCCAATATATGGAACACGATGGGTGAGGAGGGGAAAAGTGGTATACCAAACAGAAAAGCAAATACTTCCCAGGAGCATATTGCACGGGAACCATTGGCATAAGAGTTCCCGGATGGTGCATCGGATTGGCGCTGCTGGGCTCGTTTCATTTTGGCGAGCCCAAGGAGTGCAATCTGCACTTAATACGGAATTCATCCAGCGGAACCAGACACTAAGGAGTCACACCATCAAATAAGGGGCGGATTGTCACATTGAAACCTCACCACCTCAATGCCATCCTGAGGGCACCAAAAATACAGACGCCCATGTACTCCGACAGTGAATATCCTCCACCTATGCGGATATCGAGACGACATTGTGTGGGCCCGGTCTGACACGTTGGAGCGAGCACAAGGAGAGGGCTACCATCGAACCTTTGCCCTATGCACGAATGAACGGGGAAGCCAGGGTCCTGGCTTAAAATCATTGCTCTGTTTGATTCGAAGTGCACATGACGGATGTGACGCAGAAGATACATTGTATGCTTAGTATCACGCCACGATGAAAAATTTGGAGATCAATATTGGGCGGTGATCATTTGCGTCATGAAAGACGTGCATCAAAGACACAGTACGGATTCGGCCCGGGCTCTGCGGCTACGTTCTGAGGGCCTTGAGTCGAGGAAGAGGCCCTAGACTACATCCCAGCAGTGGAGCGGTGTGCCATAGATGTTACAAAAACTAAGACTTTTCCCGACACCACTCACGAACTGTTCTCACATTGGCGAGCGACATGCTCGGGACGGCCAAATATATGTCCCGCATGTTCGGGATGCAGATGCTCAGCTAGGCATAGGCGGGGGAGCCGACAACGGAGGACGGCGCGCGCTCGACTTAGATTACCTTTTGCGAACGCGGGGGCTCTATGTCGGGTAGGCCCGGCTTTTGTGGAGCTGTAGATGATGATGTCCCCACGGACGAGGAGACACGTCGAGATTTCAGCGTTGAGTCGGAGGAGGAGGGCGATGGTGGGAGCTTCGAATATAGAGATGGCGGCAGCACGATGAGAAGTGGAATACTTTGACTATTCGGGGAGTTTCACGAACCACCTTTTCTGTTTGAAATTGTATAACAACGGGGACGAGTGTTCGATTTTAAGTAATGAGGTAGGAGTAGTTAAGTGAGTGCTAATTTTTGCCTTATTTTGTATATCATCGCATGTTCTTTGTCCTGTTGTTGTGTTTGTTTTAATGCTTGACTCTGTTTTATGTGTATGTTCGTTTTTGCAAATATTGTTGTTGTGAAGCATGGTTGTGTCTTTTTGTGTAGGTGTTGTTGCTTGATATGTAAATAGTTGTTTTGTAAAGAAATCATCTCGATATTTTAAAAAATTAGTAACTAGTTTTTTTGTTGGGTTTCTCGGAGTTTGTTTTTGTTCTTTGCGAGAAGAGTCCCATTGAACCGAAGTAAGTAAATAGTGACCCTTCTCTATGATGGATGGATGATCTAAGGGAAAGGTAGTCGATAGGAGTAGTAAATTCTTTTTATAATTTTTTTATTTTTTGTTGGTTTTTGTTGGTTGTATCCCATGCATGTTGCTACTCTATGGCTACGGCATCTTTGTTGCGTGTTTTACATAATTATATGGCAAAGATGATTCGTAGAAAGCATGCAAATTTTTGTACATATGTAAGACACTTATGCCATAGAATTCGATTCGGTGTGATTGAGGCTTAATTTTGAATTCTTGTGATTAGCTAATTAAAGAATCTGTGAAGTCATCTTGAGTTGAGCATGTGCATCGAGGGTATAGTGAGGATTTGTTATTCCATGCTATTGTATAATGTCTAGAACTTGACTGTCGTGTGTACAAAACGAAATGAAGAAAGTGTAGTGGAAAGGAGGTAGGCGTTTCTTTGTCAACCAAAAGTTTTTCTTGTTTCCCTTTTCATATCTACCTTGAAGATTAAATCCTAGTTAGCCCGTTGAGCCTTTAGCTTTTATAAATTTTTCTTTTCTGGTTTTTCTTTTGTCGAAAAGGGTGTGAACCAAATTCTTCTTTTCATGGTCCTTAAACTAAATCCGAGAAGCTCTTAAGCGCTCAAGAAAATGTATAATTTTCCCATGGTGTCAAGGAGTGAAATGATAAAAGAAGAAAAGGAAGGGAAAAAAAAAAAAAAAAAAAAAAAAAAAAAAAAAAAAAAAAAAAAAAAAAAAAAAAAAAAAAAGAGTCGAGGGTGAAATGGCCGATTCGAAGGAAAGAAAGTTGTTTAACTCAATTTTCTCTTCGTAGTCGATGTGTTAAAGACATGGGTGATAAACATAGATAAACTCAAGAGAAGGAGGAGGAAGGAAGATAATATTTCTAGAATTTGATGGGATGTATTAAAAAGCGGTTAAGGAAGCTAGTTACTATTATTAGTTAGCCCAGTATATACTAGTTAGTAACACATTACAACAGATTAAGTCCTACGTGATCTTACATCACGCATCCTTATATTAGTGGAGTAATACACTAGAGGAAAGCTTATGGGTCATGACACAATGCATGTGAATTCGTTGGGAGAGTGAGCGAAATTGTGCGTATATATATACCCCGACATGAATTTCCTTAGAGTTCATGTGACTAAAACGAGGGAATCTCTTATGTTGTGAGGGCACATGTTTGACTGATAGAATAAATTCGTGTCGGATATCTCGGTCAACTAATATGCATGAGTTTGCAGTGCTCGAGAGTCGATTCTTGTGCTAGGAGAGGTCTTGATTATTAAGTGTCGTTGTAATGATACTATCGTATTTTTCTTGATGATTTGTTGTAGACATAATTGTTATAACCGTAGCTCAGTTGTCGAGCCAAGTAGCCATAATGGGATATCAATTTCGCAGGAATTGTATAAGTATTGTTCGAGGACGAACAAGATTTTAAGTGTGGGGTAGGTGATAAGGGGGCATATTTATATGCCAAATGGAAATACTCAAACGTATAGCTTTTGCCTTGTTTGTCTAATAATGTGTGTACATTCTCACATAAATTGTACGGAAGTGTGATTTTATACTAACCAACATGATTAGCGTTGTTTTGCTTCCAGGAAAAACATGCTTTTGATGAAGAGAAAAATGACTATGTTAGAATCGAAGATGCACTCGGGAGCGAGCAGAAGCGGTTGGATAAGCAAGGAACACAAGGGCTCCGCGATGGAGCCGTGACACAGTTGCCATCGCGGATGCAATCTGCACCTGAGGTAAAGTGCAAGAAATTCCAGTGAGGGTCCGCGATCCAGAGCCGTGCCACGTTGGGATTAATTTCCCCCCGGACCTTGAAATTCGAGAGGGTCAGCAGCGATTGCACCGTGGCAATTAGCCCATGCTCGCGATGCATGCGTGCCACGTTGGGGATATTACCTGGACGGCCAAATTCCACAGAGCTTCCGCGTTCGCATCGTGTCACGAGCGGTGCTCGCGATGCACTCCGTGACACGTTGCTTATATTTCGGGAAAATTATCCCTAGTATAAATAGAACACGGTTCATTTTTAATTATTACGACTTGAGGTGAACAAGAACGTGGGTTACGGGCGGTTTGAGGACGAAAATCCTTAGGGTTTCTCTATCCTTTCTTCTTCCTTTCAATTGTTTGCATAATTTCCATTCATTTAACGATGTTCAATCCACAAATGAGTGGCTAATTCTCTTTCTTCTTTGAGGTTATGAACTATTGTATTGAAATGTAATTGTTGAATTGCTTGTTTATTTCATCTTTTTCTTCTACGGTTGTTCTATTTAATTCTTGTTCTTACTCACATTTATGCTCGGCAATGTTAATGTAAATCCAAAAAGTCGGTTTTCACCCGAGAGGGCAAGAAAGCTGAAAGTTGTGATTAATAGGATATGATCTTTTCTTTGTTTGGGAAAATTGGGAATTGATTTACCTTCAGGATAGAAATATACCTGAAAGTCGTATTAGTCATGTGTGGAATCGGTTTTGTATAGCTAGAACTTGAATTTCTTCTTATCACGAAAATGTAGGTGGAAGGTTCATGATTCTTAAGTTGGGTTAAATACTTAATCCATAGGCATAAGTTCCGACTAGTAACCGGGGAAAAAGATAAACCATGTACATCAATAGTTCATTTCTTTACATGTTCTTTGTAGCCTCGGCATGCTCACATTCATAGTTCGAGACTCAAGCTGTATAGGCTCTTTTAGTTTAGCATAAAAATATTTTTAATTTTTTTATTATATATAAAACATATTTACACTATTGTCTTCATTGTTGTAGTTGTAGTAAATTAACACTTTAAAAAGGTTTCACCCGTATTCATTCTGTGGGTTCGACATTCCGGTTCCTTAAAAGAGCCACTATATTACTTGTACGACCGTACACTTGCGGGCTCATCACAAAAACATAACTAACTCACTAAAGGCGGAAGCGAAGATACTGAATACAGGTGAAAAGGGTCCTCGAAGGATTAAGGATCTGTAACTCATTTTGGAGATGCCTCTTGGGGATCTGTCTAACGGTGGGGCTGAACACGAATGTTGGGCTTGTATCATGAAATGATACATCATAGATCTCAATTGATTATGTGGGAATATAAGTATGAGTAAGTAAAACAGCTAAGTAAATAAAAAATAAAATTATGCATATCATAAAACATTTCATCATAAAATTTTGAAGGTAGGGATTTCATGCTATTATGAAAAATATGATTTTAAGCTTATAGCTTGAATGTCATAACTTAATTGAATGACCCAAGGCGAAGCGATTATTCATAAGCAAAAGCGCCCACATTAGGTCAAACCTACTAGAAACATAATATCATGACTGATGAATATGCATAACTGAAATCATGAGGAATAATGGGAGACTCATCATATAATTGACATTACTACAATAGTGCTTACGTGGTCAGTTATTACACTCAAGTGGTGAGCCGTCAAGACTTGTCGGGGTTAGGACGCTACCATGATATCAATATCAAGCTGAAGGCCCTTGGGGAGCAGGAAACATCAAGCGAGGTCCCAAATAATCTAATCATACCTATGTTGTCACATAGTTAAAGGCACAGGTGTAATGCAAGCCCTTAACTCTCGATACTAGAACACTACTCCCAAAAACATGCATATGCTCTCCATCATTTTCGACGAAGATGAACCATCGTCTGTTGACGAAACTTGAATCATAACCATACATGCATCAATATGAAAACCTAACATGAGGAGCCTTTGCACAAACCATACCATAAGCGGGAAAGAGTAGAGTCTAGACTCCAAAATCCATGCTAAGCTAATAACATGAACTTAGAGATAAATCATGAAACATACTTGATCATATGGGCCTGCCAAACATAACCTCTTGAAATAGACTTTAATAGTCAAAACAAGAATGTAGACATGGGTAATTTGAAATCATACTTTCAGCATATACATCTCATCATGCTTGAAAACATAGATCATAATCTCTCATTTTTCTGAACTTTCATAAGTGGGCATCATAATTTGTAAAACTTTGAAATATAAATTGTAATTGAAAATATTATAAATCATGCCCATGAATCATAATTCAACATTAGAAACTTGAATAAAGATTACATAGTAGATACTTAGAAAATTCACAAGTTAATTTAAAACTCCATAGATTCATCAATTAATTTCCATGAGGTGAAATGGAATTGGGCATGGGTGGATGGATAAGCAATTCAAAACCCTACATACTTGGGTACTTCTAATTTCTCAACCTTCTTGAATGCCCAAAGGAAATTGGAGAAACACTTGATGAATTTCTAAGCTTGATCACCCTTAGGAACTTCTAGCCTTACATGCATGGAGGGATAGGTTTAGAATGAGCTAAATCCCCTTAAAACACACTTATGCGAGCTTTAAAAAATGTATCTTAGGTCTTAGAAATGTAGAAATTATGGGAAAAACCCTTACTAAATTCACAGGAAAAAGCATACTGCCAATCCCAATGAGGGACTAGACGACTCGTCCCCCATGACCACGACTCATGGCCTACTCCCGTTGCCAACACTGGAAACTATGCCTCTGCTGGTCACCACGAGGGACACCACAACTCGTGGTATACCCAATGACTCATGGTGATTAAGTCTAGATAAACAATGCAAATTCACACCTTCATACTAGCTCCTGACCCTGCTGACTCCATGACTCATTTCCCTAACCATGAGTGTGACTTTTCTTAATGGTCAACCCCAATCCACAAAATCCTAACCATCTTTCCCTCCACTCCATGATTCACCCTAACGAATCTTGGTGTACCTCATGGGTCCTTTGGATGACTCGTCCTATGACCTGATGCAGAAATTTTGTTTTCTCCATTTCAACCCTCTGGTCTGATCTTAGGGCTTTCAGGTATTATAGCTACAATCCATTGTTCCTTGGTAGGGTCATAGGAGGAGTCGTGGTAGACGAAGTGTTCCCAAACCAGTGATAACGATTTATGGGTTAATGTAATAAGTCATGGTCACGAGTCATGGTATGTTACTGGTTTGTCGGATCTTAGACCTACGAGTCAGGTACGACTCGTCCTTTGTGGTGTGTCGAGTGTGGGAAAGAGTCATAGTATGCGAGTGACGGCGGCTTAAGGGATATAATGGGTCATAGTATGACTCATTGTAAAGTAACAATGAGTGGTGTATAAATCTGGGGGAATATTTGTTTGGGGATAGGACACCTAACCACGGAAACCTGGGCAACTCGTTGTAAAAACAATAAGACATTGTGAGGCATGTTATGCGAGATATGGTGAGCCTAGAAAGCTACAGTGGACTAATAATGAGACTAAACCATGAGTCATTGTTTTTGAGTGCAGTCGTGGTACGACCTGTGGTGCCTAACAGTCGATTTTTAATTACGTATTCCCAGGTGTATATTTGTAAATTTCCAAGCTTCTAACTCTTTAATGAAGTCATTTTGAGCTCTGCCGAGTTCTTTAAGAGGTTTTAGCCTATCCTAAGTCATTCAGCTCCCAGGCATGCATTGAATTGAAATTCTCTTCCAAGATCAAACTAGAATTCCTCCTCAATTCTCGTGGGCTTTCAAGACCAGTTTGGAAATCCATTTACCTGAGTATGTAGGGCCATGAGATGATTTATTCCACCCTCATTCCCAAATATCCCCTCTAATTCATGAGTTCAAGTTCCTAATCAAGTTTATTGATTCCTAGGTTTCAACCCAACTCTATGAAATTATCTATGCTATGTTTATGAGTCTAATCCCCTCATGTTCTAATGTATGATTTAAGTCTAATGGATATATTTTACACTCAATTTGATTATAAATTCATGACTTCAAGTTATTAGAAATTATGCCCTATTATGTAAGTTTTATGAAAATTCAAGCCTATGGTGCACGATTTCAAGCATGATGAGTTATCTATGCATAAATGTTTATGAATTATTAACTTATGATTCCATGACTTTGACTTATGAAAGTCATTTTGAAGTATGCATGATTTTATGATTTTGGGGAAGTCCATGCAAGTTAAGTATGCTTATTATGATTTTAGCCAAGGCTAATAAGGTCGATTTATGATATGATTTGGAGTCATGACTCGAATGTTTAGATTTCAGTATGTTTTGAGAATATGATTATATGAGCAATATGCATGTTTTGGACTAGCATCAGTAGGCCGGGGTTCAGGTTTCCCGATCTTATAAACTATGCACCAACATATGTATATATTTGGGACCTCTACGAGAGTGCTTCCCCACCCGAGGCATACCGTGATATCACACCTTATTTGTCCTTTTCCATGGCAAGGATTAGGATAGCTCCCCTTATGGTCAAGACGTGGGATCACCATGCACTCCCTTACATGGTGGTTGTCGTTTTATGACGAAGTCTCCCATTATTTCTTATGATTTCAATTACTCATGTTCATGAATTATGATATTATGTTTTATATGTGTTTATGTGGATATAGGCACTTTTCCTTTGGTTGCAGGGCCAGTGGTGTTGGACCCAAAATTGCAAAAAAAAGCGTGAAAAAAAAGAGTATGCAAAATAGTCTCAAAGTACAGTCCACCCGATACGAGACGTAGGAAGGTCCTATGAATCGTGCGGTAAGCGTGAAAAGTTGCCGAAGGCTAGTGTTGAAGAGATGCAATGTGAGTTTGATACGAATCGTACCAAGCTTGTATGAGTCATGGTATGAAGTCGCGAAAAGAATAATAAAATTTGCATAAGAGGCTAACTCTGCTACGGAAGAAAGTACAAACCGTGGGAAGAAGGTACGAGTCGTACCATGGAAGTCGTGATAAACTTAAGAAGAATTTCAAATTTACCGAGTCAAGCCACGGGAGATCGGTATGGATCATAGGATGGTGGTACGAATCATACCAGGATCAACACTTGGCAAAATTGAGCCAGTCATGCAAGGTAAGAAAGGATGAGTACGGGTCGTAGGATCTTTTGCTGCTTGAATTCGTAGGATGGGAGATTAGTGATGAAAGCGGAACCATATATTGAAGTACCTTGTCGGCCTAGGAAAAAGATTCTTGTGTCTATATAAATACGTTTTATGTTTTATTTTTAGGTAAATCAAATAGAGAAGATATTTTTACGAGAGAATGAGAGAAATTGAGTTGATTCGACTTGTAGTCAACTTTTCTTGAGTTCTTCTTATTTATTTGATACTTGTTCTTCATGATTTTGGTGATTAATTATAGGAAATGTTTTCTCATTCATTTCTTGTAAGTATTGATTTATGTTCTTAATCATCAATACAATTCACAACCTTACAATGAGAGGCTAAAACCTCCATAGCTAGGGTTGTGAGAACTATGGTAGTTAACAAGATAGGGTTGCACAAAGTGATTTTAAAACCAATATAAAATGCTTATATTGTATTCTCTTCATGCTTAAACGTTTCTTAACGGTGCAAAATGTTAGGAAATGCCTGAATTCTTTACTTTATTAGTACTAAGAGACAGATATTAGGAAAAGAGAATTACAACGGAGCCTTGATTTTAATAATCATTGTATTAGCAAGCGATGGATGTGCATTGAGATGGTGCATCACGGAACTTCTTCGATAACGGATAGTTTGAAACCGCTCATAAGACTTGGTTAAGTGATTGAGTATAGTCATTCAATAGGGACTGGTCGGTCGTTTGAATGAACCTAAGTTATGAGTTCTATAAGTAAGTATTGGTGATAATCACTAGTATATACCCAAGCGATTTATGAACCCATGGGGAACACAAACCCTAGTTATCCTATAATATTGATTCAAAACCATAATTTTTATAATTGTTTTCATTATTATTTTCTTTAGAACCTCCCAATTTTAGAAGTAACTACCTCACAAGTTCACTTACGGCTGTAATCCTAGTTCTAACCATATTCCCTATGGGTTTAACTCCAACCTTTAGTTGGGTTCTTTATTGAAGCAACGTCCGCTTCATACTTCAGTAGAGGTGTGGTTTGAGCGTTATGAAAAAGTGGCGTCATTGCCGAGGAATATGGCTGAGACTAGGTTAGTAGCTTGTATTTGACTTTTTGGTAGTTATTTCCTTATTTACATTTATTTTGTGTTTTTGATACCCGCAGGTTGTTCTCCGGTGAATGCCAAGCACTCAGAGTAGGAGATCCCTTGTTCCTACATCCAGAAATCGAGAGAGCATTGCATAGAATGAAGAACCACGAGCAAAGAGAAGCCCACATAGTTGAAGAAGCTAGGCAAGCTAAGCTATTTCGGCAAAATTTATGCACTACAACATGCGGAAGATGATAGAGATGAGGTAGTAAATGATGGTTGGCAGGGGAGGGGAAAAAGAGCTCGCAAATTTCCCCACATTTCTTCATTGATGCTAATGGCCAACCATTGATGAGATTGGAGTCGGCCCCGGAGCAATTTGTGCCACCACCCTTGCACAATCGGGACGAGTTTGATATTACAAGCACCATGATTCAATTGCTAAACATGAAAAGGGGTGTTCGGTGGTCATCTCGGCGGATGACGCCAACCTACACTTAATGAATTTCATCGGAATATGCAAGGCGTACAAGATTACTTTGGAAGTAAGCGGGATGCAATACGGCTCGAACTCTTCCCTTTCTCTATTAGGGAAGCTACTTTGTAGTTATCGGAGTTGCCCAACGACTCCATATAAACAGCTGGAGGGAGCTCAAAATAGGCCTTTTGGAGATTCTTTCCCCCATCCCGAGATATTTACAACTAAAGGATGAGATTTATAATTTTGTCGAGACTATGAGTGAGGCACTCCATTAGACTTGGTTGAGATTCAAAAAAGAAGTTGACAAAGTGCCCTTACCACAAATCCCGGATGATAGTTTGTTTGGAAATTTTTCTGAGGTCTACGAACAATAGCACCAAAGTTGTGGCGGACACGGTGGCCCCGGAGGAGCATTGATGAGTCACACACAGGAGCAGAGCTGTCACCATTCTTGACGGGGTAACTAAGACAAACGAGGGCTGGCATACGAAGGAGAATTTCTTCAGTGTAAGTGCTATGTTGTTGGTTTGACTGGAGACCCCATACGAAGAAAAGAAAGAAGAGCGTGACCGGGAAATTAGCTCATATGAGCACATCATTGGACTTACTGACAAAGAACATTATGGGAATTGGAGCCAAACAGGTCAATGCAGTGGTAACTTAAGGTAGGGAGTAAAGGCTGATCACTCGATTCGAGGAAGAGGCAGCTTCCTAGATAGCCGGATGGCGGGTTTAGAACCAACACCTAGCGTACGGACAAGACAATTGGTGCCAAGGTTCTGGAAATCAAGGTCGAAACCAATATAGAGACAACTACAATAAAAACGGGTTCAGAGACAGGAGCCGAGGTCGTGAGTGCAAAGGAGATTGGAGATGAAACGATGGATACCTCTTGTCCAGTTTGAATTACGTGTGCCTTCCAACGCCACCAAGAGAAATTTGGGCAATCAAAGGATTTGAAAGTATGATGACTGAGATGTTGAAGAAGTTGAGGTCACTGATGAGCAATTGAAGGAGATCGAGGTGATTTATCAAGTATGGGTCAAAGGTGGAATCTCATGCTAACGCCATCAAGTGAGATTGAACAGCAGCTTAGGCAACTTTCAGCATCAATGAACCCTAGACAAAAGGATAAACTACCTAGCAACACTTTGTCTAAAATCAAAAGAACAATGCACATTGTATGGCAGGGATGACCCCCCTGATCACGGGAAAAAATATAGGTCCCTTTCGATAAACTTTACAACTTAAATGAGTCGTGTTTTCTAAGCTATTTGATACATTTTCATGTGATTTCGTATAAAAGTGAAGATATGTGCTAACCAACATGATTAACCTTTGTTTTGTAGGTTTTGATGACTTTTGAGGAGCTAATTCATGAGTTGGTAGAAGTAGAGGCTTGGAGACGGAAGAAACACGCAAATGTCGGCAAAGGAGGCTCAAAACGGCCCGCTGCTTGGCGTCGGCAACGCGTGCCCTGGTGTGTTTTGCCCAAGACAGCCCCACACGCGTTGGCAACGTGCCACGGTAGGGTGGCACCGCTGACAGACCTTGTGCAACGCGCCTGGCAAGCGTGCCCACCCAGCCTGCTTGGCGGGTGCTCACGAAATCGAGATTTGGGCGATTCCAGCCTCCGCGATCGGGCCGTGTCACGGAGGCAATGCGCCGTTGCCTCCGTGACACGTTGCTATTATTCCGGGATAAATTTCTACTATTATAAATAGCACACTTAGGTTTTTATTTTCACATATTCGACTTGGTGGAGCAAGAACGTGGGTTACGACGAGGCGGCTTTGAGGACGAAATTCCTAGGGTTTCTCTATCTCTTTCTTCTTCCTTCAATTTCTTGTATGATTAACACTTGTTTAGGATGTTTAATCCACAAATGAGTGGCTAATTCTCCTTCTTCTAACAGCGAGTTATGAACTTTGTGTTGCAATGTAATTGTTGATTGTTGGTTTATTTTCTCTTTTCTTCCATGGTTGTTCTATTTAATTCTTGTTCCTACTACATTAATGTCTGGCCAATGTTAGTGTAAATCCAAAAGTCCGTTTTCACCCAGAGAGGGTAAGAAATTGGAAAGTTGTGAATTAATAGGATATGATCTTTTCTTGGTTCGGGAGAATTGGGAATTGATTTACCTTCGGGATAGAAATATACCCGAAAGTCGTATTAGTCATGTGTGGAACCGGTTTTGTATAGCTAGAACTTGAATTCCTTCTTATCACGAAAATGTAGGTGGAAGGTTCATGATTCTTAAGTTGGGTTAAATACGAGAGTTTTAATCCATAGTGATGAATTCGACCTTCTTAGGAGGGAAAGA
Source organism: Datura stramonium (assembly GCA_018107945.1). Classification (NCBI taxonomy): domain Eukaryota; kingdom Viridiplantae; phylum Streptophyta; class Magnoliopsida; order Solanales; family Solanaceae; genus Datura; species Datura stramonium. Next base: position 38,224 of record JACEIK010004634.1, on the reverse strand, counting down.
TAAACCACGTAAATTAGTAGTTCCGTTTCTTCACATATTCTTCGTAACCTCAGCATGCTCTTATCCGTAGTTAAGACTCAATTGTATAGATAGCTTGTTAGTACAAAAAATATATTTCCCAAAACAAACAACTTTCTTTCTGTTGTTGTCTTCATTGTTAGAGTTTAGTAAATTAACACTTGAAAAGGTTTACCCCGTAGTCAGTCCTTTTGGGTTCGACATTCCGGTTCCTTAAAAGAGCCACTATATTACTTGTACAACCCCGTACACTTGCCCGAGGCTCATCAAGTTTTGGCGCCGTTGCGGGGTGGACAGGCAATCGGTAAAAATTTATTTTCTTAAGTGTTAGTTAACGAATTCTATACAAGCGTTGACAACGTGTTTTAATTTTATTTTAAAAAATTACAATTTAAAAAAATAATATATTAATTTTATGAATTTATGATTTTGATTTTTTTAACATGACATCTTGGAACGTAAATGGTTTAGATGGTGAATACTCATACTTTGATGAGTCTTGTCTTAATTTCGGAGGACACCACTTGTGGCAACACTATAACACGTGTAACATATGTGGTGGTCAAGAAGACCATTGGGATAGCTGTCGAATGCATACTCCATCCCCCAAGCCCCTACTATGATCCTTCTGTGTTTTTTCTAAATATAGGCATGATGAAAATGAGGACTTGGGGCCGTAGCTCGATTAGAAGACATGTGCTAAAAGCAGTCTTGAGCAAACGAGAAGCAACGAGAAGTGATGGAAGCAATGAGAATTCAGCTAGCGGAGAGAATGGAGCGACTCTAAAAAGGATGAGCTTTAAATTCACGGAGATGATTGCTGAGGCTGAAGCTTGTGACGAATTGCAGGTAACGATTGTGGCGATATTCAAGAGGAACTACAAGGAAGACAAGGGTGAATTGTCAAATGAAGCCAGAGCATTTAGAACCTCTTGAGTGTCCCGTGAGGAACTCATACTTGTACAAATCATTCAGAGGAGAAGAGATTGAGTATACACCATTTGCAAATACTGGAGTGATAGATGTTGATGCAAGGAGGTATACAAGTAAGGGGGTCAATTGCATTACAGTTTCAAAACCAAGGTGCATTGGACCTCACTCGAAGCGTTTCTCTACCTTGAGTTTGGTGGACGACATTGAAATAGAGTCTTCCAAGCTTATAGAGAAATGTCTAGAGGAGGACCAAGCCCCATACATTTTGAAATTTGCTGATTGTAATGGACAAAATGACTTCACTTGCTTAAGGACCAATAAACGTCAAGGCGTATCTACTGCTTGGTCTTACAATTTTCACCACCACCGGGGAGCATAAAAGGAAATTAGAGAAGAAATTAGGGGTGAGATTCATATCCTCAAGGTGGAGGAAAAGTGGTGAAACTTGACACGTCGTGCCGCGACGTAAAATTAGGCGCTTCTTGGAGGCAACCCAAGGGCACCACGGAGTACCATTTTAATTTCTTGCATTTGTATTGATTTTATTTATTTTTCATCTTTTGTTGTTTTTGGTGGAAAGTTAGCACAGATGGAGGGGAAGTCTGAGTACCGTGAAGGAGGAAGGCTAACAAGCGTGGAAGAGATAAAAGTGTGAGGTGAACACCCACTTGTGCAAATTGAGCAACATGCGGTAGTTGAGCCTAAAAAGGCCTCGGGAGTCTCACCCTCTTGAAATGTTAATTTGATGCTATGAGGACATAGCATGATCTAAGTGTGGGGTGAGGGAAATTTCAAGGAAATTTCAAAAATTTTTGTGCTTAACAAATTTTTGTGAACATAATGCTTTTTGAAAAAAAATTTTTGGGAGAAATGTGAAAACTTTTTTAGTCAAGCATGAATTCATCAACCGTGGTTTTCTTTTTCGGTTCTTTTCCGACGGGGGTCTTTGAACCGAAGAATAAAAAATTTTTTTATTTTTATTTTTGTTGTACGTATATAATGTTTAGTCGTAGTTAGGTATATACTTGTTTCCGAAGATGGATGGATGACGACCGTCTTGAGGAAAAATTAGTCAATAGATTTCATTTGTTCTTTTTGTAAACTCATAGCTAATGGATGCTTGATATTCTTTATGTGTTATGAATGGTGTAAGATGCAAGTATGTTTAATATTAAAGCATGTAAATGTATAACTTTGTTTGGGAACACTTAGGCTCTTGAACTTGACTCGATAAGATTGAAGCTTAATTTCAAATTCTTGTGATTAGGCGGAGTGAGTCCGCTGAATGTGTCTTGAATTGAGCATGTGCAATGAGTGTAAGGTTTTTGAGTATTCTGTGTTATTATGGAATGTAGAACTTTCTGGTGTGTTTATAAACGAAATGAAGGATGTGAATTGTAGGAGATGATTTAGGCATTTCTTTGAATTAACCCCATTTTTATCCCTTGTTTTACTTACCTTGAGAAATTAATCCCCGAAGTTAGGCCCGTTGAGCCTTGAGCCTATTCTTTTGTGCTTTGCAACATAAGCCTAAACCTTTTCTTTCATTAGCCTTGAATTTTAGTCAAAAGCTCTAAAAGCTTAAGAGGAAAAATCCGAGAAAAGAGTAAAGAGGTGAGAGAATGAAAAAGAAAGGAAAAAATGGAAGTTGTAAAAAGTTGAGAAAGGTCAAAGGTGCACTTGTGTAAAAAATGGTTGATTGTTAGTAAGGAGTAAGAAAACAAATGAATGAAAAATTTGTACAACTCCTTACTAATGAGCTAAAAGTGCCTAAAAGAATTGGGGAGCAAAAGAGGAAAAAGAAAACTACAAGGATAAAAGGTGAAATGAGGGAAGGGAAGTTCACAATGAGGGAGTGATGTATAGAAAGCGCTTAGGGAAGATAGTCACTATTGCGATCACCAATAGTACCTACCTACACACGAGTTACATTACAACCTAAAAAGTCTAATTGATCTTACATTCGCACATCCTCAAATTAGTGAAGTGCAGCACTAAGGGGCAACATGGGTCATTACATGGTGCATGTGAATTCTTTGTGAGTGAGTGAAATTTGATTTATGCTCCCACACATGTGTGATGTAAAAAAATTGTTTTTGCGTGTGATGAGGTAACTCTCTTTCCGTGAGGGCACATGTGTTTAATGAAGGATAAGAATTTAATATGGGATTTCTTAATCAGTTGATTGACATGAGTTGCTAAGATTGAGAGTCCGTTCTTGAGGTTAAGTCTTAACATAGTTGTATTTCATAGCATGTCTTATTTTTAGCTTGTATCTTAAATAATCATCATAGCCGTAATTCGAATTATCTCGATAGATTAGCTATGTGTGAGTCTTTATTCACATGAGATGTAAAAGGTTGTTCGAGGACGAACAAGATTTTAAGTGTGGGGTTGTGATCACGGGAAAAATATGAGTCCGTATTACACTTTTTTAAAATTAAATGAGTACGTGTTTTCTAAGCTATTTGATACATTTTCATGTGATTTCGTATAAAAGTGAAGATATGTGCTAACCAACATGATTAGCTTTGTTTTGTAGTATTTTGATGACTTTTGAGGAGCTAATTCATGAAGTTGGTGAAGTAGAGGCTTGGAGGCAGGAAAAACACGCAAATGTCGGCAAGAGGCTCAAAACAGCCACGCTGCGCGGCGTCGGCGATGCCACGGCAGGCAGGCTGCCAAGACAGCCCGTGCTGCGTTGGCAACGTGCCCACGGCAGGGGTAGCACCGCGGCAGGAACCTTGTGCAGCTGCCTGGCAGCGTGCCACCTTCATAGCAGCGGCGGGGAGTCTTGCCAGTGGGGATTTCGGGCGATTTCCGAAAGCCTCCGCGGTGGGCGTGTCACGGAGCAATGCTCACGTTCACCTCCCGTGACACGTTGCTGTATTCGGGACAAATTTCTACTATTATAAATAGCACACTAGGTTTATTTTCACATATTGTGACTTGGTGGAGACGAAACGTGGGTTACGGGCGCTTTGAGGGCCAGAATTCCCTAGGGTTTCTCTATCTCTTTCTTCTTCCTTTCAATTTCTTGTATGATTAACACTTGTTTTAGGATGTTTAATCCACAAATGAGTGGCTAATTCTCCTTCTTCGCTTGAGGTTATGAACTTTGTGTTGAAATGTAATTATTGATTGTTGGTTTATTTTCTCTTTTCTTCATGGTTGTTCTATTTAATTCTTGTTCCTACTACATTAATGTTTGGCCAATGTTAGTGTAAATCAAAAGTCGGTTTCACTGAGAGGGTAAAGAAATTGGAAAGTTGTGTGAATTAATAGGATATGATCTGTTCTTTGTTTGGGAAAATTGGGAATTGTTTACCTTCGGGATAGAAATATACCCGAAAGTCGTATTAGTCATGTGTGGAACCGGTTTTGTATAGCTAGAACTTGAATTCCTTCTTATCACGAAAATGTAGGTGGAAGGTTCATGATTCTTAAGTTGGGTTAAATACGAGTTTTAATCCATAGGCGTGGTCAGGCTAGCAGCTAGGAGGAAAAGATAAGCCACGTAAATTAGTAGTTCGTTTCTTCACATATTCTTCGTAACCTTAGCATGCTCTTATCCATATTTAAGACTCAATTGTATAGATAGCTTGTTAGTACAAAAAATATATTTCCCAAAACAAACAACTTTTTCTTTACGCTGTTGTCTTCATTGTTAGAGTTTTAGTAAATTAACACTTGAAAAGAGTTTTGCAAGTAGTCCGGTCCTTTTGGGTTCGACTTGTTCAGGTTCTTAAAAAGGGCCACTATATTACTTGTACAACCCGTACACTTGCGGGCTCATCACCCCATTCCAATTGAAGTTGAGCGGATGAAAGAAAGCATAATGGAGGAAGATGACACAAGTGCTAAGAGGAGAGAATGGAAATTTGCAAAAGTCCCGATAGGTGAGAAGGAACCTAACATGGATCAGGGAAACCCAAGTACGTCTTTATCCACGACCACCACAACCATTTCCTCAGAGATTAAAGAAGAAGGCAGATAATGGTAAGTTCCAGAAATTCCTTTCAATGCTTAAGAAACTATCTGTGAACACATCATTGGTCAAAGATTTAGAGAAGATTCTAGGATATGCAAAGTTTATAAGGACTGCAGTGAATAGAAGAGATACGCGAGCTATGAGTTTGTTGACAATGTGCATCACTTTGTAGTGCCACTTAGCTACACAAGGTTCTAGCGTAGAAAAGGAGGACCCATGTGCCTTCACTATACCATACATGATTATGTGTGAGTTCACAAGGGCACTTTCTGTGATGCGGGAGCTAGCATTAATTTGATGCCCTTGGCCGTGTACAAGAAATTAGGATTGGGAGCCCCCACACCAACCAACATGCGGCTACTGATGGCCGACAGAACAGTTAAGTCGATAGAATCTTAATCGATGTGTTTGTCAACGTAGATAAATTATATTCCCAGCCTGAGACTTCGTGATCGCTAGTTGCGAGGTTGATTATGAGGTCCCCATCATTTTTGGGAGACCATTCCTTGCAACTGGGAGAGCTCAAGTAGATATGGAGGTTGTCCTAGTAAAGTTTAGATTAAATCTAGAAGAGGTCACATTCATCATCTACAGGACAATGAAACTAACCCAAGGAATTTAGTGTGATCTCGGCACAAGAGGATGAGTATGAGTCACTTGATGAATTAAGGTAGTCAAGAGACTTCATGTCGTGCCGCGGCGTTAAATAAAGAACTTCTTCTTGGGAGAAGCAGAAAGTGGTAGTAATGTAAAGTATGAGTAACCAGGCTACCTACGTCGTGCCGCGGCGTTAAACCAACGCTTCTTGGCAGGCAACCCAAGTTACTAAACTAATGTGTGCTCGAGTGTGCATGGGGAAATTAAAAACAAGGCTGAAACTTCAGGATTTGCTACGGCCTCGAAATTACGACCTGTGATGAGATCTATGGGCCGTAGAACCAGTCGTGAAGAGGTTCAGAAAAATGACTCCCAGCTTGAGCCTACGATTCATCACCACAAACTGTACCTCGATAGTACGAGCCATAAGTTTATTCGTAGGTCGCCGAGTCAAGATTTTCTTCAACGAGTGCATACAATTCCAAGGATGAGCCATAGTTACTTCCTACAACTCATGGTACAAGTTGTAATGGGATAAATTGATGTACAACTTGGCCCAAAATTTTAAAAAAATTTCCCTTACCTATTTAAGCCCCACAAACACATCTCAGCCTTAAACACTCAAAAACCTTACTAAAACTCACTTCCCCTACACGTAACTCAACATCACTAAAAAATCAAGCAAAATTCTTGCTCGACCCATGTTCTGAAAACCCTATATGGTCATTTACAGTTGATGAAGCATCAATCAAGTAAGTGTGTTGTATTCAACATTGTTAAGATTCATATATTGATAGTGATGGTTTCAAATCCACAATTACTCACTAGGCAAACTTGATTTTGAAAAAAAGAGACAATGATCGAGGGCTTTGTGTAATGTTTCTTTTTTGACTAAAGAGATGCTAAATTTTGATGAACTTAGGTCTTGAGACACAATGGAGTTACAGGTAATAGATCAAAAATAGAATTATTGGGAATAGGTTAAGTTGAGTTAATGATGAGCCCTAGACTTGGGGGAATTCTAAGTACCTTAAAATATGAAAAAGAGAACATTTGCAAAGCGAGAAAAATAAAATCATTAAGTGGTATGATGCATAGTACGAATCATAGGTTTCTACTATGAGTCCTACTGAGCACTCATTACCACCAAGCTAAACAAAGTTGCAGAAAATGTGCTTTCCTCGACTCATGGATCGACCTATGGGTCATACCATGAGTCGTGGGCATCAAAAAAAAATACCAATGCATGGCTTCATTAGAAGACTCAAGGTACGGAATCGTACCTTTGTAGTACTGATTGTACCTACAGTTGTACTGAAATATGGTTGTACTGCACAGGACTTCTCATGAGTCGTACCTTCAAGGTACGACCGTAGTGATGATCCGTGATGAGAATGCGAGCATCTCCTTTCTAAATCTTGCTTTTTCAAAAACGGAATGCCAACGTCTTTCTCTACAGGGTACAATGACATATAACGTCGGGCAGAAAAACAAAAGCCCAAGGACACTGATTGATGAAACAAGCGAGTCGAGTCGACAAGGCCGGAGACTCACCTAGTGGTTCCAATTGAAGAGTATCAAGTAGACAACTGCTGCGGTGGTCCGGAGCCACTAGGGGAAAAGCAAAGGCCAAGCTGAAGCAACCCTTTGCCACATCAGCTCAATCTCCCCGAGTCTGAGGAGGGAGTTAGAGAGAAGCAATAGAAGTCTGAAGCAACTCCGAAGAAGGGCCGGGGGAGACCCCGGTGGAGAAAAGCGACGGTGAAAAAGTTAGAGGAGGATACTCCTAATTTTACTGGCGAGACCCACCCGGGGCAAAGCTAGTAAATCTTGTAGAGTGCACGGAATAAAGAAATATGAGAAGGGCATCTCTCTCACTGCCAAGAATAAGCCAAGGAGGAGCATCCAAGAAGAGCCGCGGATCCTCACAACCTCACTAACGAAGTTGAGGAGATGAAGCAGATTTATAGCTTTTATGGTTTTGAGTGGATGGACAAGACTCGGCCACGGTACAGTATAGTTCAGGGAGTTCTATGCCAACTACTTGGCCACCATGGAGAGTAAGGCAAGGAAAGGGAAAGAAGATAAAAAAGAACGGCCTCGTCTAGAAGAGTATTATGGTCGAGTCGAGAGATTGATATATCTAAGCAGACCATTGCTCAAATGTTGTACGGACCCGCAGTTACGTGCCTACCAGGATGATGCTAGAGTACGATTACAGGAGTGGAGGCAATGAAGCAGATTAGATCACACGGCTTGTGATGGGCGGCGGAAGGCAACTCCAATGGCTAGAAGGGGTGGTTTTACGTGAACGAGTTAAGGCTGAATGGAGTTACGGGTGGAAACGAGATGACCAAAAACTCACTTAATTTCATAGAGAAAGACTTTTAGACACTAATGCGCCATCGATTAGCACCCATGGTCAACGACATCACATTAAGTGCTGACAGAGCAACTTTGGTGGTATTCCTCCATGGCTCCTTACCCCATCAATATCTCAAGGATCATAGCAGATGAGATACGAGATCGGGTGGTTGGAGTAAGCACTGCTATCCCATTCCCGAGTCTTCGTGTTCAAATTATGTATGGAGGGCAGAAGTTCCATGGGGTGACGAGCGATTGATTAGAGCCAAATGATTGCATAAATAGGGCTTATCAGGGATGAGATAGACGATGGCAGTCTGAGGATTCCCACGGCAATTCCAGCAGCCCAACCAGCAGGGAACGCACAGGTGAATGTCCCCATTACACAGGAGCAAAGAAGCGAGACACTGGCTCCCAGACGCCGTTCATTCAGAGTCAGCTCCTAGCACCTCGGCTACACCCTTTGCCCGAATGCAAACTCAAACACCAACGAGGGTATACCTTGGTACCACGGACTTCCTCCAAAGATATGCAAAAAGATTGACCATGGAAGAGCCAAAGGTTAAGGCTATGATGGACAATGTAAAACCATGGGTCAAGTCAAGATAGAGGCAGCATCTTATGCTCTACATGCTCGCCTAGATAGTTTTAGGCCGATTCAATGAGAGGATGGCGGGCAGAGACTGATGCAGCGGTCTCCGTGCAGATTAGGGGCTCTTCAGAGCTAATTAATTTAGTTTTCACGACAACCAACAATTTTAGCAGCCCCACTCTTCTAGACCTAGATAACAGCGTGATGATGACATTGATTTGGCGGCATATTGGGAGAAGGCGGAGCCACAGTGTTTGAAAAGGGTAACAAAGAGATCTTGAGGATGATAGAGAGGAGAGTCTAAGAAATAAGAGGAAGAAGGAGAAAAGAGGCACAAGCGGTCGGAAGAGCATGCGAGACTCATGACACATATATTTGAGGCACATAGAGAGTTAGAGGAGCGAGCAGCTCCACCATACCTCAGCCTGAGCTTACCGATGGTCGTCACCCTTCGGGGAGAGCCACATTCAGCCCCGGCAGTTACAGAGGCCATCCAAGTGGCCACAATCACTAGGGGGGACCACTCCCCTATTGACACACGGTTGAGCGCAGGCCACCGATAGCGCCACTACTCGGCGTAGGTACCCACCTCACTTAAGATGATAGGAGCGCCTAGCGCCACGGTATATTCTCTTCCCGATGTTCTTATAGTTGATACTTCGGGGATGAAACACTTTTCAAAAAAGGGAGGGTATACTTGTGATTTTGGATTTTGATTCGTCTAGATTTTTCTTTCGTGTTTTTTCCTCGGGCATGCTATTTAGTAGAACCGACATGTGTAGTATTTTTATTTTGTGATTTTTGTTTAATTAGTATTTTTATTTTTGTGATTTTTGTTTAATTAGAAAGTAGCTTAGGAGTACTCAACCAATAAAAATGCACTAGTTTTGGTTTTTGAAAAAAATTGACCCTGTTTATAAATTTTCTTGTTCCATTAGCTATATATTTGTGACAAAATGCATGATTGTTGTGGATCTTTTGATGCCATTTAGTTTTTCAATATGAGTAGTCTTGTTAAGCCATGTATAAGCCAGATAGGTGAGGTAAAAATAGTTCATGTACCATGTGTGAGTGAGGTATAGTTTTCAGTTTGATATTGTGTTGAAGATCTAGAACTTTCCTTATTGGTCTTTGCATAGGCTATGGATGGTTGGTTAGGATATGATCATAGTCCATTTTTTAGCTCACTTTTAGCCTATATTACCCAACCAAAGTTGCATGAATCCCTTGATCCCAAGTTTGAGCCTTAAATGACCAGTTTTTTTGATTTATCGATTAACCGTACCCATTTATTTTTACAATGAACCTATTTTGGCCCTGGTCCTTCCTTGGATATTATTAACCTCAACATAAGAAAAATGCTTAAGTTGAGGGTGGCTAGAGTAGGGGTGTGTAAATAGTTTGAACGGAAGAAAGGAAAAGAAAAGAGAGAAGAAATGGTGAAAAATGAGGTGTGGTGAGATGAAAATAAAAAAGATGAAAAATGTTGAGAATCTTGAAACAGAAGTTTCAAAAGAAAATCAAAATGATGAAAAAGTTGAAAACTCACCACACTCATGCAAATGTGTAAAAAGGGGTAAAAAGGGAAGATAAAGGAATGAAAGAGTAAAAGGGTGAAATAGGTAAATGGTGTAGCCAATATATGTAGTGCCAAGGAAGGGATAGTCACTAATAAAATCTCCCATCTTTATCATGTCCATCCCTAAACCTACATTACAAGATATATCAAGTCCTATAGTGATCCTAACCCAACTATCTAATAAACCAAAGAAGAGAAAATAAGGGCAAGCCTATGGTATCTGACACATAATACTTGTAACTTCTTTGTGAGACTGAGAGCCTTACTTGTCTAGTCTCATGTTATGTTTGACATCTCATATCTGAGTGGGGACTTCATTTGTGTGAGGGTACATGGATTATGTTTTCTTTTACCATTGGTTTGTGTGGAAAACATTGGTGATGACTTAATTTACTGTTGATAGATGGATGAAATGTTTTTATCCCTGTTTATGATTTTTTGAGATTGCTTGTAATGCATTAGCTGATGTTGTTCCATGAGAAAGGGTCCATAGAGTTTTCTATAGAAAGTGTAAGTTTTGTTTGGATATTGGTTGTAGTATCTTAAGTCTATTTTCTAGTTGAGCGTCGTGTTTAGTTTTTCTTTTCTTTGCCTGAGGACATGCAAAAGTATTAAGTTGAGGGTGTTGATGTGTTGTGGATTTATAGAACTTTTGATGCTCAAAACTAAGAAAATAGCATGGACTTAGGTGTGCTTATGTGGATATAAGGCACTTTTCCTTTGGTTGCAGGACAAATTGGTGTTGGACCTAAAAGTTGGAAAAGAAAGTATGAAGTATGAAAAATAGGCTCAAAGTGCAGTCCACTGTACGAGCCATAGGAAGGTCCTATGAGTCGTACTAATGGCCGTGAAAAGTAGCAAAAGGCTAGTGTTGAAGAGATGCAATGTATGAGTTTTAGTATGAGTCGTACCAAGCTTGTACGAGTCGTGGTGATGAAGTCGTGAAAAGAATCAGAAAATTTGCATAAGAGGCTGACTCCTGCTACGGAAAGAAAGTATGAACCGTGGGAAGAAGGTACGAGTCGTACCATGGCACTCGTGATAAACTTCAGAAGAATTTCAACGTTTCATACTCAAGCCATGGGAGCTCAGTATGGATCGTAGGATTGAGTTATGAATCGTACCAGGATCCAATACTTAGCCAAAATCCAACCAGTCATGCAAGGTACAAAAGGATGGTACGGGTCGTAGGTTGATTCATGACAAAGGCGGAACCATATATGGAAATTCACCCTATCAACTTAGAACAAGGATTCTTTTCTATATAAGTACATTTTATGTTTTATTTTTAGGGTAATCGATCAGACAAGATATTTTTAGGAGAGAACGAGAGAATTGAGTTGATTCAACTTGTTATCAACCTTTTCTTGAATTCTTCTTGTTCTTGCTACTTGTTCTTCAAGATTTTTGTGATTAATTAAAGGAAGTGTTTTTCTCATTCATTCTTGTAAGTATTGATTTATGTTCTTAATCATGAATACAATTCACAACCTTACAACTATGAGAGGCNGATTTATGTTCTTAATCATGAATACAATTCACAACCTTACAACTATGAGAGGCTAAAATCTCCATAGCTAGGGTTGTGGGAACCATGGTGGATTAACAAGTTGGGGTTGCACAAAGTGATTTAAAAACCAATAAAAAATACTTATATTGTATTCTCTTCATGCTTAAACGTTTCATAATGGTGCGAAATGTTAGGACATACCTGAATTCTTTACTTGCTTAGGACTAAGAGGTAGAGATTAGGAAAAGAGAATTACAACGGAGCCTTGATTTTAATAATCATTGCATTAACTTGAGTTATGGTTGTAGGATACTTAAATCTGGAACTTAGTGATAACGGATAGTTTGAAACTACTTATGAGACTTAATCGAGTGATTGAGTATAGTCATTCAATAGGGACTGGTCAGTCATTTGAATGAACCTAAGTTATCAGTTCTATAAGTAAGTATTGGTGCTAATCACTAGTGTATACCCAAAGCAGTTATGAACACATGAGGAACAAAAACCCTAGTTATCCTTTAATATTTATTCAAAACCATAATTTTGATAATTGTTTTTATTATTGATTTTCTTTAGAACCCTCACTTTTGAAGTAACTACCTCACAAGTTCACTTACCGGCTATAATCTAGTTCTCCCATATTCCCTGTGGGTTCGACCCCAACCTCTAGTTGGGTTCTTTGTTGACAACGTCCACTTCATACTTTAGTAAAAGTTGTGGTTTGAGCGTTATCAATTTCTTGATATACTCTTTATGAGATTTAGTCATCCTCTTATTCATGCTCATGTTGTTTTTAGCTTGATTATAATTTTAAGTTATGCTATTTATGTACAATGGGTTAGGTTGGAGTCATTCATCGTTCTAGATCCTGTGTCTCGATCAGGGATCCCAGCTCAAGTCGTGACATTCATCCCCCTCCTCAGCTCCTCCCAGACCCCACAATGATCTAAAGGATAGAGCATTAGGCTCTCAATATCAGAGTCATGTCTCTAGCAACCGCACTTTCCCAGCATGCCTGAAGTGTTGTAAGAACCATTTTGGCAAGAAGGGTTGTTTTTGTTGTGGCCAGCTAGGTCAAAAATTGAGGGTTTTTCTATCAGTTGGATGGGGAAAGGCCGAATCCACTACATCAGTAGCTTTGACAGGTCACTCAGCTCAGCAAGGCACTACCTTACGCACAAGTGGAGGTGATCAGCGCTAAAACTACTTCTATGCTTTATCCTTTTGTCAGGACCAGGAGAACTCACCTAATTAGTTACTCGTATGTTACATCTCTTCCATATTGATACTTATACTTTACTTGATTTAGGAACCAAACTTTCCTTCATGACTTATACTTTACTTGATTTAGGAACCAAACTTTCCTTCATGACTCCTTACATTGCAATTCAGTTTGATATTAGTCCAGAAGTTCTCTCAGAACCCTTTCCAGTCTCTACCCTTGTCCGTTAGTTAGTCATAGCTAGTCTGGTATACAGAAATTGCTCCATCATAGTTTTATAGGAAGTCACCACAGTTGATCTAGTAGAGTTAGATATGATCGATTTTGACCTCATGCTTGGCATAGATTGGTTACATTCTTGCTATGCCACAGTCGACTGCAGAACCAGAGTTGTTAAATTCCAGTTTCCTAATAAACTGTCCTAGAGTACCTAAGGATCGATTTATTTCCTACCTTAAGGCTAGAAATATTATTTCGAAGGGATATTTTATACCATCTAGTTCGATTCAAGAATTCCAGCTCTGAATATGCAACTCTCCAGTTAGTTCCAGTCATTAGTGAGTTGCCAGATGTGTTCTCTAAGGATCTTCTCGGAGTCCTTCCCAAGGGGGAAATTGCCTATCTCAATTCTTCCTTACAAAATGGCTCCAGCTAAGTTTATGGATTTGGAGGAACAACTATAAGACCTTTTAGACAAAGGCTTCACCAGGTCCAGTAAGCCCCCGTGAGATGCCCTAGTGTTATTCGTGCACAAGAAGGATGGTACACTCAGGATGTGTATTGGACACCGTTAATTGAACAAGGTCACAATTAAGAAAAAGTATCTCCTCCCCAAGATTGATGACTTTTTTGAGGGAGCTAGTTGTTTTTCCAAGATAGACCTCAGATCAGGATACTATTAGCTCAAGGTTAGAGGATATAACATTTCAAAAACAGCCTTCAGAACTCAGTATGGTCACTATGAATTTGTTGTTATGTCTTTTGGACAAATGAATGCTCCTGCAGCTTTTATGGACTTGATGAATAAGGTGTTCAAGCATTACCTGGACATGTTCGTCATTTTCTTCATAGATGACTTTCTAGTCTACTCCAGGAATAAGGAGGAACATGTAGACAACCTGAGGATAGTTTTGCAGACTCTTAGAGACCTCCAGTTATTTTCTAAGTTCAGCAAGTGTAAATTTTGGACAAAATCAATGACATTCCTTAGTCATGTTATCTCCAGTGAGGGTTTTCAGGTGGATTCTGAAAAGATAGCAGCAGTTAGGAACTGGCTAAGACCGACTTCTCCGTCAAACATTAGGAGTTCTTAGGCCTAGTCAGTTATTACAGATGGTTCATAGAAGGGTTCTCCTCTATTGCCTCCCGTATGACCAGGTTGACTCAGAAGAAAGTGAAGTTCCAGTGGTCCAAGGAATGTGAGAAGAGTTTTCAGGAGTTGAAGACTTGACTCACTGCAGCCCCAACTTTAACTCTGCCAAAAGGTTCAGATGGGTTTGTAATTTACTATGATGCCTCTAGAATTGGTCTGGGTTGTGTATTCATACAACATGGTAAAGTTGTAGCTTATGCTTCTAGTTAGCTCAAGACTCGTGAGAAGAACTATCCAACTCACGATCTTGAGCTGGCAGTGGTAGTATTTTTCTTGAAGATTTGGAGGCACTACCTTTATGGTGTTTATGTTCATGTTTTCACTGTCCATAAAAGCCTACAGTATGTGTTTAATGAGAAGGACCTGAATCTGCATCAGAGGAGATGGTAGGAGCTGTTGAAAGATCACGACATAAGCGTTTTATATCATGCGGGTAAAGCCAATGTAGTGGTAGATGCCATCAAAATACTATCAATGGATAGTGTTACTCATATTGAGGATGATAATAAAGAACTAGTCAGAGATGCTCACAGGTTAGCCCGGTTAGGAGTTAATTTGTTTGACTCAGCAGAAGGTGGAGTTGTAGTCCAGAATGGGTCAGAGTCCTCTCTTGTGGTGGAGGTTAATAAAAGGAAAGATGATGGCCCAATATTACATAAGCTGATGGAACCAGACATAAAAAAGAGGTGGAAGCATTCTCCAAAGGGGGAGATAGTGTGCTCGGTTACCAGGGTAGGTTGTATGCTCCAGATGTAGATGAGTTGAGGCACCGAAATACTAACGAAAGCTCACAGCTCCAGGTATTATATCTACCCAAGTTCCACCAAGGTGTACCATGATCTACGAGAAGTCTGTTGGTGGAATAGCATGAAGAAGGACATTGTAGAATTTATGACTAAGTGTTTGAACTACCAACAGGTGAAGGTTGAATACCAGAGACTAGGAAGTATGACTCAGGACATTAGCATCCTTACTTGGAAGTGGAAAGAGACCAACATGGATTTCATTATGGGTCTACCTCGTATGTGCCAATAGCATGATTCGATTTAGATAGTTGTAGACCAAATGACTAAGTCAACATATCTCCTACTAGTCAAGGTGATAGACTCAGTAGAGGATTATGCCAGGCTATACATCTGGGAGTTGGTTAGGTTGCATGGGGTCCCTTTGTCCATCATTTCTGATAGGGGTACTTAGTTGACCTCACACTTCTAAAAGTCATTTCAGAAGGGTCTTGGTACTCAGTTAAGCTCAGAACAGCATTCACCCACAAACAGATGGCCAAGTTGAGCGGACAATTCAGACTCTAGAGGATATGTTGAGGGCTTGTGTGATCGATTTCAAGGGCAGTTGGGATTGTCACCTACCTCTCATTGAGCTTTTATATAACAACAACTACCATTCCATAATCCATGTTACACCTCGGAAAATTTTTGGTGATTATTTGATGTTTGTATGTTATGTTAAGGGAAGTACGTGTTGTATATTGGTTGTAAATGACAAAGGAAATGTGTACGAATGGAAAAGCAAAGAGTATGTGAAGTTTATAAGTTAGGGTCAAATTTAAACGACCATATCTCCCAACATATAATGAACTAGAAGCCCCATGACCTATCAAATTAACGGTCTTTGAGTCTAGTTTTTAGAACATAAAATGGCTCATCAATTGAAATTTAGTGTAAAACGCTATAGGAATTTTACAGTAGCACTATCGGGCAGTGACATGGCCACCTACCTAAAAATGGCCACCGCCCTAAAAACGACCACCACCCAAACACCTTTATATTTTAAGTTTTGTGTTATGAGATCATTTTCAACTTTTCCAGATTTGAGGTGCTTGCTTGCCCTCTGAAATCCTCTCGCTTTTACAGTAGAAAATACTAAGTAACCAAGAGTAAATCCCTTAAGAAAACACCATAAAAACTCAATAAAAAGTTGATGTAAGTGAAGGAAACGTTGTGGTGAAGTTGTTGCTGCCTTGTAGCTTCGTTTTGGCAGTGTTGTTTCTGCGTGTTTGAGACTAGTTTGAGCTAAAGTTATAATCCATATTAATAGGAATTTTTCATAAGAAATATTAATTAACTTACCTCTTTTGAAATATCTAATAAGTCTATGGATTTTTTTAAGTAAAACTAGAAGAAATTATGGTTTGTATGTTGACTTGTTGTAGTTGTTGCATTGTTATACTGCTGCGCTTTTGGAAACAAGATTGCTGCATTATTGGAAAGTGATTTGGAGGAAAATACTCCTATTATATCTAAGTATATTCTCATACAAAGGGTAAATGTTTCTAATTGCAAAACTTGCCTAAAAATCCTAGCTAAAGCTAGAAGTTGGAGCTTATGTTGGGATGTCGTTCTTGGTATGTTGTTGTTCAAGTTCTGCTAATTTTTTAAGGTTGGAACAGCTGTGTTTTCTTGAGAATATACTCTATATTTGTGGGAGTTTTTCATGATAAAAGTAAGGTAATTTCCTACCTCTATTTTGCATCAAAGTTGTAGAAACAAGTTTAAATAAGAAATACTAAGTGTTGCCTTATTTGTTTGTGTTGTGACTGCCTATTGATATAACGTTTTGGCTCGATAAATTGGATTGAAACATCCTTGTCACTTGGTGATAAACTAAATTAATTTAAGGGGATAAGTTTTGATTTTCGAAAGAAATAAATGACATAAGAAAGCTCGCCAAAAAAAGGTATATAAGGTACTCTTTGTCTCTTGATTTTCAAGCACGAATTCATGCCGAGGATGAATCCGGCATTCCCCTGTACTTGAGCTTCTATAGTATCATATTATGGTTCTTCCCAGTTTTTAGAATTACTTGGTATTAATTTGTGTATTTTTTAAAGAGTTGGAACATATGAATATAAAGTGAAGAAGGCAATTGCCTTCGATTATTGTCATAGTTGTAAATTGAGTCTGAAATTCCCTCGGCGTGGGCACTGTGAGATGATCCTTTACATTATGTTATGTATTTGTGGTGTTAAATTTGTTTCACATTATGGTTTCTAAGGAAATTGGTAAACATGGAAAGACGACGACGCGCGGATGAACCTAACATCTGGAATCAATTTTAACTCAATAAGGGCTAACGAGGTAACGAAATGGAATTTCCTTAATAGTTACCTACCCTCTTATATGCATGTTTTAAGGTACTTGGGGCCATGATAAGGTTTCCCGATCCCTCTATCTTAATCTAAGTGACTAATTAATGTGTTTCTTAATTAATCGATATGTTACACTTGGAAAATAGAATCCGAATATGTAAATTACTGATATTCCTATGGAACCATCTTTATGGGTAGGTTATTGATGAAGGGCGTACTTACTCACTTCATAGATATATTTTTCCCATACTTACTATGTTTTGAGAATAAATTTATGTGTGTTTGCATGTATTTATGTTATATATTGGTGAAAAAAGCTAACGTATGTGATTAGATTCTTTTAGGGCGAAAAATGATGGATTTGAATGTATTTGAGGCTTATGGAATGAAGATGAGGAAGTTGGAATGAATAATGCAAAGAGCAAGGCATATCACACTACACAGCACTACTGCGCGATCAGATGCGCGAGGCACTGGCCTTGCTGCTCTACCAGATGCGCGACACGGCCCTTGTGCTACTCGATTCCATGCATGAGGAGTCGATCTCCTTGCATGACAGTGTGTACAATGCGGCGCAGAAGTTGTTCGATGACATGCGCGAGGCGCGGCCTTTCCAGCGCTACAACAGGTGCAAGGCACCCTTCCACCTGTGCGATGCAGCCTGTGACACGGCAAGAGTTTCAAATGGCCAACAATAAGCAAATTCCACTTCAACTATGAAAAGGAACTTCCAATCACAAATCAAACCCCCAAAGGAACAAGAAAAGCATAAATCTACCACTATAAATATCCTTTTATTTTTATGTAATACCTAAGTTTTAGAGAAGTTGGAAATGGTCTTAAGTCTTAAGTCTTAATACGTTTTGAAGACATAAGTTTAGAGATACGATTGTAAGGCTTTATTTCATATTTTGAGACAATTGTTGAATTGTTCTTCCTTATTTTTTGCATTATTCAAGTGAAGTTTCTTCCGATCATTGTTGTAAGTATTAAATTGTTCTTTTGTCTATGAATGCTATTGATTTACTTATGACCACAATAGGCTAAAACTTCCACAACTAGGGTTGTGGGAACCATGACAAATTAACACACATAGGTAAAATACTTAGTGATTCTTAAACGAAGTTATGCATGTATTGTTTTTTCATTCGTTTTAATTATCTCTTAATGGTTGCAAACGTTGGAACTTTCCTTATTCTTACTTACCGAATCAAGGGGGTAGTAAATGGAAAAAGGGATTAACAACGGAGATTTAAGGCTATCAACCCTCATTTAATTGCTTGAACTTGTTCGGGAATAGCTAATCCGATATCAAGGGTAAGGGTTAGTCAAGCATACACCCGTAGACGAACCAAGTTGTGTGGTGATAATCATCTAAATAGAAGACCAACCATTTAGGTGAAGTTAACTTACTGATATTGCATGTTAAGCACCGGAATAGATCACTAGTATAAAATGCCTTGTGGTTATGAAATCATGGGGAACACTTACCCTAGTTAGTTGCATTAATTTGGAATGGACCTTCACTTTCTCTCAACGAAATTATTTGTTACTTTTATAAATTTCCCCTCTTAGGAGGAAAATTGACTTAAAAGCTTAAATACTAGCGTTCTTCTATATCCTTCCATATTCCACATAGGATCGATCTCAAACTTTGTTGGGTTCTATATTTGACATCGACCGTGTTATATCTCATTACGAGGTGTAATTTAAGCGAAATCAAATTTTGGCACTGTTTCCGGGTCCAAAGCTAAGTGATTCCCGAACTTTGACATTTTAATGTTGATCCTATATGCATGAGTGAATTGTTTGAGCTTCGTTGATTTTCTCATGATCCTAAGTGTAAATAGACCTATTCATTAGGATGAATGTTGTGCTTAAATGAGAGAAGGGAAGTAGTATATTGTTCGAGGATGAACAATAGTTTAAGTGTGGGGTGTTGATGAAGGCCGTTCTTACGCACTTCACTTAGACATATTATTCCCATAATTTACTATGTTTTGAGAACAAATTTATGCGTTTGCATGTATTTTGTTATATATTGGTGAAAGAGCTAGCATGTAATTAGATGCTTTCAGGGCTAAAAATGATAGATTTGAATGAATTTGAGGCTTATGGAATGAAGATGAGGAAGTTGGAATGAATAATGCAAAGAACGAGGAATATTTGCTACACATGTTGACTAAGATGCAGCAGACGCTGTACTGCGGTACTAGATGCGCAACCCGGCCTGTGTTGCGTTCCATGCTGAGCGCCTGTCTCCCTACACGACAGTGTGCGTGATGTGGCGCAGAAGCTTCACAATGACATGCGCAAGGAACAACCTTTCCAATGATACAGTAGGCGCGAGGCACCCTTCCACATGCTGATGCAGCCCTCCAATGCGAAAAGAGGTTCAAACATCCAAAAAAATAAATTACTTCTAAACTATGAAAAGGGCTCCAAATCAAACCCGCAAAGGAACAAGAAAAGAATAAATCTACTACTCAAAATATCCTTTTATTTTTATATAATAGCTAAGTTTTAAGAAGTTGGAAGAGGTCTTGAGTCTTAAGTCTTAACACATTTTGAAGACATAAGTTTAGAGATGGATATTAAGACTTTATTTCATATTTCGAGACAATTGTTGAATTGTTTCTTCTTATTTTTGCATTATTCAAGTGAAGTTTCTTCCGATCATTGTTGTAAGTATTAAATTGTGCGTGTATTCTATTAATTTACATATGACCACGATAGGCTAAACTTCCACAATTGTAATTGTAGAACCATGACAAATTAACACCATGAGTAAAATACTTAGTGATTCTTAAACGGGTTTATGCATGTATTATTTTTCCTTCGTTTTAATTGTTTATTAATGGTTGCAAATATTGGAACTTGCCTTGTCTTACTTACCGGATGGGGGTAGTGAGCGGAAAAGGATTAACTTAAACGGAGATTTGAGGCTATCAACCCTCATCTAATAGCTTGAACTTGTTTGGGAATAGCCTAATCCGATATCAAGGTAAGGGTTAGTCAAGTATACACCCGTAGATGGACCAAGTTGTGTGGTGATAATCATCTAAATAGGGGACCAACCATTTAGGTGAAGTTAACATACGATATTGCATGTCAGCACCAGAAATAGATCCACTTTAGTATAAAACACCTTGTGGTTATGAAATTGTAGGAGACTGCCACCTAGGTAGTTGTATTAATTTGGAATTAACCTTCATTTCTTCCTTTGACATTATTTGTTACTTTTATAAATTTCCCCTCTTAGGAGATAATCGACTTAAAAGCATATACTAGTTCTTCTATATCCTTCCATATTCCGTATGGGATGAATTTAACCTTTGTTGGGTTTCTATTTGACATCGACCGCATTATATCTGATTACGAGTTGTAATTTGAGCGACATCAAATTTTGGCGCCATTGCTGGGGATCCGAACCCGGGTCACCGCGTGACAGGCAAGAATACTTACCACTATACTACAACAGCGCCCAAAATTTGATATGGCTCAAATTACACAATAATGGATATAACGGTTGATGTCAAATATAGAACAACAAGGTTGCAATCGAATATGGAAGGATATAAACATGTAACGATTTATATCCGATTATCTCTAAGAAAGAGAGAATATAATAACAAACAGTGAGTTGAGAGAAATGAAGGTTAATTCTAAATTAATGCAACTAACTAAGTGAAGTGATCCCATGAGCTTCATGGCCACAGGAAGTTGTACTAGTGATCTATTTTGTGCTGCTTATGCAATATCAGTAGTTAACTAAATGGTTGGTCCCTATTTGGAGCTGGTTATCACCATGCAACAGTGCTACAGGCGCTCTTGACTAACCGCTACCCTTGATATCGGATTAATATTCTAGATGAGTTCAAACTATTAGATGAGGGCTGATAACCTCCGTCTCATTGCTAATCCGATATCACCTACCCCCTTGATATAGTAAGTAAGAATAAGAGCAAGGGCTAACGTTTGCAACTGTTAAATAATCAAATGAAGGAAAAGGCTATGCATATGACTCCGTTAAAGAGTCACTAAGTATTTTATATGTGTGTTAATTGTAAGTGGTTCCCACAACTAATTGTGGAAGTTTTGGCCTATCGTGGTAATAAACAAATTAAAGAATTCATAGACAAAGTGCAATTTAATGCCTGGCTAATGATGAAACTTCGCGAGTAATGCAAAAATAGGAAACTGCTCAACAATTGTCTCGATATTAAATAAAGCTGCAGTGTAATCTCTAAGCATATCTTCGAAATGTTAGACAAGACTGGAACCCCTCTCCAACCTCTAAGCTATCTATTATATAAAATAAAGGATTTTTGTCGTCACGCCGTCTTGGGAGGTATGACTGGCACCCTGTGGTGCCCTAGTAGGACCTGACTGCTAAGCTGGTGAGCCTAAGCACATCTGGTGCCTGGCTAGCTCTATCTCAGATTTCTGGAAACAGCGGGCTATATACTTGAAGTTTGTAAATACGGCCTCCGGCCAAACTGGGCCTATAGCCACCTGCATATGTAATAACAGTTAACAAGAAACATACTCATAACAAGGGAACCTATGCGGGCCGACAAGGCCACCATGATGTCTAGTCATCGAAACTCCAACACGAGAGAATGCTGAATAACTACGTGACCGACAAGGTCACCACTGCTCTTAGACTATGGCCCCACACGGCCAACATGATTAATAAGGCTAAACAACTGAACACAATGCACGGCCTCACACGACCAGCTTAACTGACCACAGGGAGATAAATACATACAATCTGCAAGCCTCTATGAGTGATTAGAAATGATGGACGGGCCCGACCTACCCATATTGTATAATAAAAGAAAAAAGAGCTACACCTCTGGATATCAGGCTCCGGATGACAGGGCTGATGACTCTATAGCTGGCTAGAATCACGAGGATCGCCTCCTCGTCTGTAGTGCACACTTGGGAAAGTAATGCAGCGCCCCAATGGGCGTCGATGCGGCCCGAATGCTTGAGTATGCAAAGCTGTTGAATAATACAAGCTGAATAATAAACACATAACTAGTAAATGCTGAATAGCAGGAGATAGCTGAATCTGAAAAACTGATATATAAACTGGTCAAGCTTGCTGTGCTGTGATAGGGCAGGAGCGTACCTGCAGACGCGGTGGCACCAGCTGATAACAAGTATATAGCACATAAATACATATACATTTAAGCAAGAGCCAATACCAACCCCCATAAGCCATATGGCATAAGCAAACAAACAATCTATATACCCCTACCCGGGTCAAAACCAGCCAAAAATAAGTCACTCCAGTCATCTGCTAACAAGGAGCACCTCTACCAGCCCCCTAGGTCTCGCAAGACCATAACACCAATATAAATAACCGTGTCGAGTCCAGGAGGACTTCATATATCCATATCTGAAACTGTCTGAATCTGTTCCCTGGGCGCTTGCACACAACAGAGCTATATGTATAATAATGCTGATCTGCCTGATATGGGAAAGCTTCATCCCATCTTCATTCAATGGGGACGGCATGACCTCCTTGGAGTGGCGTAAACCCACCCGCTGAAGTGGGTGAGTTACCAACCCAGGGGGCGCGAGGACGCTCAAAGGGGCCCTCACGACATAACCAGTCTCAACAAACAATAAGCATAAATAGCAGAAAACTGTGTTTAAATGAAAAGTGCTATAGAAATCTGATTTCTTATTCTGTCTCTTTAAATGTTTATACGATTCTTATGTTGTTTTATCTTGATTCTGAAATCTTTATCTATGATTTGGCTAATATGTAGCCACGGATACTATCTGTCTGAATGGCTAATCTGTAGCCAAGATATCATCTGTCTGAATGGCTAATCTGTAGCCAGGATACTATCTGTCTATCTGATTTTTACTTTACTAACTTGTATTATGATTATATGCCACATTATTCTAAAAAACATGCTTGCTAATCACATGCGGCTATCTTGAGTCTGGAATGCTAACTCGCCATTTGGCGCATACTTTACTATCTCGGACTGAGTAGGATATAACAACGCAAACCTGATTTACTTAGCACTGTACCAACATTCAACTCCGGGGAATACATTTACGGAGTTTGCATGATATACAAGGCTAAAGCTACTAAGTTGCCGAAAAAACTGGCTTTACATACCTTAACCTCGAGTTATTCGACTATCGGACGATGCTCGATCAGTACTCCAGCTATTTCTCCCAACTGCATTCACACACACGTCAATTAGTACTAAATACATCACTATTCTAAAAGACAACGTCACTTCCGATATATTTATAGCCCTAAACTTAGGCTTATCGAACGGTCAAAACTTGCTATTTTTCGGAAGTCCAGAGGGAGAAGTATTCACACTTAAGGCTAGGAGCACATTGACACTAATTTGGAGCAATTCCACTTACCTTAGCTCGGTGGCTCGACGGTTTGTCGGCCGAATTTGGCAAAACTAAATCCGTAGAATTCTCCTGCTGCTAAATACCTCGGTTCGAGGTTAATTTGGATTTGGACTACGTTTGATGGTGTAATCGAACGATATTTCTATTACTTTTGCGTGCTTCCTCTGTTCCTCGCGATTCTCTTGAAATTTCTAAGTGATTTAATCGATTAAAACCGAAGTGGGGCTTTATATACTTGGGCTGGATAGGTAGCGTGTCCTGAGAGCCAACGCGGAGGCCCCGCCTCCATGACACGCTGCCATCGCGGAGGGCTCTGCCCCGGCTCCTTCTGCGATGGTTCGACGGAGTTTCCCGTCCGATCTTTTTTCGGGCCTTTTTCTAGCATGTATGGCTTTCAAATATGCTTAACAAACATGCGAGTAGGCCACTTACCTGTTGAGAATTTACGAGGTATAACATTCTCCCCCTTAAGAACATTAATATCGAATATAATCTTCTATCTAGAGGACTTCTCCAACTAACTCAACTTGTTTCTAGGAAAATTTCAGCGAGTTTCCCTATAATATGGACTATCACAAAAACCTGAAACATAGAAATGTCCAATGCAAATTACTCCACACAAGAACTATAGTATTCACGACAGTGAGATCAATCATTTCGCTTACATATATGAACTATAAGGCACTGCATCAGTAACAATACCCCAACATACCTGTCATGACTAGGCTTGAAATAAATGAGGATATCTAATTTTTATATCTTCCTCCGCCTCACGTCATCTCCTCTCGGTTCCTGTTACGCCCACGGTACTTTGACAGGCGCAATATCTGGTTCCTCAGTCTACGGATCTGTCTTCTAGGATAGCTACTGGAACCTCTTCGTAGGCGGTTCTTACGTAACCGGATATCACAATTTGGGACTGCTCTGGACGGGTCTCCTATGCATTTCCTCAGCATGGATACATGAAAGACCGGATGAGCGGATTCACAACTCTGGAGGCAAGTTCAACTCATATGCCACTCGACCTATTCTTCGACGAATCTGATAAGGCCCAACAAATCTTGGACTGAGCTTACCTTTCTTGCCAAATCTCATCACCCATTTCATCGGAGACACTTTCAGAAATACCCAGTCGTTCACATCAACTTCCAGGTTTCTACGCTGTACATCTGCATACAACTTTCGGCGACTCTGTGCAGTCAGTAGCATTCTCTGATAAGCTTTACCTTCTCCTCCGGCGCTGAATAATGTCTGGCCCATTCAACGCTGATTCTCCTACTTCAAACTAGCCAATCGGCGATACGCATTTCACCCGTATAATGCCTCGAAAGGCTCCATTTGGATAGCTGAATGATATCTATTATTATAAGCAAACTTGATTAGAGGTAAATGTTCATCCCAGCTACCACCAAAATCTAACACACACGCTATAGCATGTCCTAGAGCGTCTGAATGGGTGCGTTCGGCTGTCCGTCTGTCGAGGTGGAATCTTTGTGCTCAAAATTAATCTCTGTTCCCGAGACCTCTCTGAAAAGACTGCAAAAATCTAGCCATAAACTTCCCATGCTCCTCTGTTTAGGAAATAATGGATATTGGCACTCTATTGCAATCCTGACTAATTCTCTGATATACAACTCAGCATAATCTTCGGCCGAGAAAGTAGTTCTCCCTGGTAGGAAATGGCTTTGTCGACGTCAATATCACTTGTATAGATCATGTCTGTCTGAGTACGGGGTAATCCTGCCACAAAATCCATATTCACTGCTTCCCATTTCAGAGGCACAGCTATGTCCTGAGTTAACCCTTTGATTTAGTGTTACGCTTTCACTGTTGGCCGGTTAGGACCTTTGGGCTACAAATTCGGCAATTTCTCTTTTCATACTGGCCACCGGTAGTTCTCTTTGGTATCATGGTACATTTTTAGCCGGCGCCGGGGTGAAGAGAGTAGCGGGCGTTATGTACCTCGCTCATAATCTGCTGGCGGGCCTAGGCATATTGAACACTGGGGCAGCCCTTACAACGCAGCACTCCATCTGCATTATCGTCTGGCGCTTTCCCTACGGAATCTTGTCCTTAAGCTGGACCAGGTCAGGATCCTCATATTGCCGTTCCTTTGCTTCCACAGCTAATGATGACACGGCGGTGTTCTGAATTACCGCTCTATTATCCTCTGTTTCTGCTACACGAGGACGGCTAAGATAGCTAGCTGATGTATCTCACACGACCAACTCCCGGCTTTGCTCGGGTTGCAAAATACGCCAAACTTCCCATGGACTTACGAGTGAGGCATCTGCTGCAAAACATTGGCTTTTCGGATGATACAGAATATCACGTCGCAATCCTTTAGCAACTCCAACCAGTGACACTGTCGCAGTTTCAACTCCCCTCTGGGTGAAGATATACTGCATGCTCTTATGATCTGTAAAAATATTCACATGGACGCCACCTCAAGTAATGTCTCCATATCTTTAAAGGCGTGGATCCCTGCGGCTAACTCCAGGTCATGGGTAGAATTAATTCTTTTGTGTTTTCTCAGCTGTGCTGGAAGAATATGCAATCACCTTACCATGCTGCATCAACACCCGGCCCAACAACACTTTGATGCGTCGCAATACACCGAATAACCTTCTTTACCTTCCGGCAATGCTAACCTTTGGGGTGGAGGTTAATCATCTTTTAGTTCACAGAAGCTTTGTTGCATGCCTCTTGTCCACTGAAACTTTATTGCCTTCTGCGTCAGTTTGGTCAGAAGTGCCCTTTATAGTAGAGAACCCTTCGACAAATCTCCTGTAATATCCCGCTAACCCCAGAAAACCACGGACTTCGGTCGGAGTGGTAGAGCTGAGCCATGTTTGGTACTTCTATTTTTCTGCGTGTCTTTGTATACCAGCATCCGACACAATATGTCCCAAAAAGGCTACTGAATTAAGCCAGAATTCACACTTGGAGAACTTAGCATATAACTAGCGATCCCTGAGAACCTGGAGCACTGTCCGTAAATGAGCCTGGTGATGCGCTTCGGAGCGAGAATGCGAATATCATCAATAAACACTATCCGCGAACGAGTCGGTATGGTACAGAAATACTATTCATCAGGTCCATAAGTATTGCTGGGGCATTCGTTAACCCAAAGGACATAACTAGAAATTCAATGTGTCCATATCGGGTCCTGAACACTATTTCGGGAATGTCTTTCACGTACCGAACCTGATGATATCTGGACCGCAAGTCAATCTTGGAGAAGTATCTGGCTCCCTCTAACTAATCAAATAAATCATCTATTCTGAGAAGCGGGTACTTGTTCTTTATTGTAACTTTATTCAACTGCCGATAATCTATAGACATACGGAGCGAGGCCATCTTCTTCTCACAAATAGAACTGGCGCACCCCACGGTGAAGTACTCGGCCTGATGAAACCTTTATCTACAAATCTTTCAGCTGCTCCTGTAACTCTCACGAGTTACTTGCCCAGGGCCATAAGATATGGAGGAATTGATATAGGCTGAGTGCCTGGTAACAAGTCGATAGCAAAATCTATTTCCCTTTCAGGGGGAATACCAGGTAACTCATCTGGAAACACATCAGGGAATTCGTTCACCACCGAAACAGTTTGGAGTGTCGGAGACTCTGCCGAACATCACAAGACCAGACTGGGTGGTAAATACATCCCTTAGTTATAAATTTCCTCGCCTGGTAGGAAATAAACCTGCCTTTTGGCGTAGCTGGTAACACACTTTCCCTTCCCGCACTGCCTCTCCTGGAAAGTGGAATCGGACCGTCTTGGTCCAATATTCTACATTAGCATAGCACGGCACTAACCAATCCATACCCATTATGGCATGAAGTCTATCATTTCTAGCTCTACCAGATCTGTTTTGTAGTCTGGCGATCAGCAACCTCTACTGTACACCACCAGTAAATTCTGCTAGCTACAATAGAGTCACCGATGGGTGTGGATACTAAAAAGGGCTGCTGTAATAACTCTGGTGCGACATTAAACTTTCGTGCCACAAGTAGGGTAATATATGGCGAGTGGATCACGGATCAGCCGGTACATAAGCGGGGCATGAACATATAGTCATCATACCTATTACTACATCTGTAGACGCCTCGAAGTCCTGTCTCCCTGGTGGTGCATAAGTACGGCAGGCCCGTACCTGAACTGGAGAGCTCATGATCTCCCTCGGCCTCTCTGCCTGCTGAGCTGAGGGCCTTTTGCCGAGGCTCACGCTGGGCTCGTGGCCTGCGGATCACATCTGACTATCTCTGTCCTCCTGTCCTCTGAGTCGGACAACAATCTCTCATCCGGTGCCCCTCCTGCCCGCAAATATAACACCCTGGGGAGCCATATCTATAGCTCCGGTGTGATGTCGGATGCAAAAGGGCAGGTTGAGGGTGTAAATCTGCTTTGCTCTACCCTTCTCTGTTGCGGAAATCTACTATTCGAGGAGCCTTACCGGACTCGCGGCGCCCCTCGGCGAGCAAATCTACCTCGCTGCCGTTGTGGTAGAGGTGGGGTTTTAGGGGGTCTGACCGGCAATCAGGAGCCTGGGTCTCTCTGGTCTCCTACATATCATCTGATCTGTCTGCTGACATTGTTCCTATGATTTGTCACGTCTCTTAGGCCTGTTTGCACACGCTTTCTAAGGCCCTCAATGAGTCAGGCAAGAGGCACGTACTTTCGAGCAATATCCATATCCTCTCGTAAACGTAGCCGTCATGCATGCTTCAATATATTCTGGGTTCAGACCCATAATAAATCTGTGAACTCTAGACGGCATAGTATCAGCAAATGCTGGAGCATAACGAGCCAAGGAGTCAAACTGTAAAGCATATTCTCGTACGCTCCTATCTTTGCTCCAAATACAAAAACTGATCCATCAGGGCCTCTTAGGATCTCTCGTGGCAAGTAACGGTCGGAAGGCCTCCGAGGAAGCTGGTCAATTCGGAGGGCAGCATCTCTCCCTCGTGACCTTTCCCAACTCGTACCATAATACGGCTATTTCCACCAACCGAAATACTTTGTCAAGCTCAACTAATTACGAAGGTGTCATGCACCAACCCGGAAAATTCTCTACATCAGTCTAAAAGTCACGGGGTCCTGCACAGTCAGCCATTTGTGAGCCCATGGGGGACCCAGTGCCAACAACTCCTGACCCTGGATCTGCCTGACCCACCTGAAGGCTCTGCTGCACAGGTGGCACTGACTGGCGCTGTGTGGACATCATTTTGTGCCAACATAACTCGCGCTATGAACTTCCTGGTGTAATGGCGAAGTACCAAGGCTATGGTGTAGTGCTTGGCTCTGATGAGGGGGACTGCTGAGAGGGCTGTGATGAAGCCTCTATATCTCCCTCAGATCGGGCTGACTCTAACTGAAACTGAGGCATCCTGCTAGTGCCTTCTCCTACTGCTGTGTCTAACCTTCCACTACATGAATATGTAGACAAAGAATATGATAAGTTTTAAGGACTCAACCCTATATTGTACCTCTCTATACTTACGTTGAGATGAGAAGGAAGAGTAACCCATCCTATCATGCCTCACAGCCTCTGCCTATAGTATGTAGTGCACAACACTTCCATAAGACAAGACTCTACTTAGCACGGCTTGCGGACTCCCTGGGACACGACCTACTCGTGCAAGTTTGTCACGCCCGCCTTAGGGGTATGGCGGCACTGGTGCCCCTAGTAGGACTGGACTGCTAACCGGTGAGCCTAAGCATCTGGTGCCTGGCTAGCTCTATCACCAGTTTCTGGAAGCAGACTTATATAACGACTGTAAATACAGCCTCCAGCCGGCTGGGCCCTATAACTTAGCGTGCGCCATGTAATAACATTAACGGAAACATACTCATAACAGGAACCTATGGGCGACAAGGCCACCATCTTTATCTAGTCATACGAAACTCAACACGAGAGAATCTTGAATAACTACGTGACAGAGCAAGGTCACCACTACTCTCAGACTATGACTGGCCAACATGATCAATAAGGCTAAACAACTGAACACAATGCACGGCCTCACGACCAGCTCAGCGGCCACGGGGAGATAAATACATACATTACACTTGAAGCCTCTATGAGTGATGATAGAAATGATCGGGACAGGGCCTCGACCTACCCATACTGTATAATAAAGAAAAAGAGCTACACCTATGGATATCAGGCTCTGAATGACAGGGTGATGACTCTATATTATTTGGAATCACGAGGATCGCCTCCTCGGCTATGAGTACACACGGGCAAGTAATGCGGCGCCCCAATGGCGTGTTGATGCAGTGGTACTGAGTATGCAAAACAACTGAATAATAAACACATATCTAGCAAATGCTGAATGGCAGAGATAGCTGAATGCGAAGAGCCGATATATAAAACTGGATCGGGCTTTGCATTGCTGTGATAGAGCGGAGCGTATTTTTGTAGTCATGGCGGCCTGCTGTCTATTAACTAATATATAGCACATACATACATATACATTTAGCAAGCAAGAGCCAATACGAACCCCACTTAAGCCGGATAAGATTGCCAAGCAAGCAAATAATCTATATACCCCTACTAGGGTCAAAAACCGATAAAATAAGTCACTCCACTCATCTCTGCTAACTAGGAGCACCTGCGGCCCCTGGGTCTCTCGGCTTGAGCCATAGCCTCCGATATAAATAACCGATGTCTGATTCGGAGGACTCCTATATTGTATCTGTATCTGAAAATGTATCTGAATTTGTTCCACGGGTGCTTGCGCTGCTTGGGGCTATACGTATAATAATCTTGATCATCGATATGAGGGAAAGCTTCATCCCATCTTCATCCAAACTGGGGACTGACGCATACACTCCTTGGAGTGGCGTAAACCCACACCGCTCGATGGGCGACACGTTGCAACCCAGGGGCGGCGAGGACGCTCAAAATGGTGCCCTCACGACACAACTAAGTCTCAATAAACAATAAGCACATAAATAGCAAGCATGTTTAGCTGAAAAGTGCTATCCAAAATCTGATTTCTTATTCTGATCTCTTTCTGTGTTTATCTGATTCTTATGTTGTTTTTATCTGCGATTAGAAATCTTTATCTAAGCTGTATGGCTAAATACAGCCAGGATACTATACAATACGAATGGCTAATACGCAGCCAAGATATCATGCAGCTCCCGAATGGCTAATGCACGTAGCCAGGATGCTATCTGTATATAGATTTTACTTTACTAACTTGTATTCTGATTATATGCCACATTATTCTAAAACATGCTTGCTAATCACATACTGGCTACACGGAGTCTGGAATGCTAACTCTCCATTTGGGAGCATGCTTTACTATCTCTCGGTGAGTAGGATATAACAACAGTGAGAAAAGATTTATTTAACTTGCACAATACTCAACATTCAACTCCGGGAATACTGTTATGGAGTTTATTGTGATATACAAGGCTAAAGATACTAACTTGCCGAAGAAACTGGCTTTACTACCTTAACCTCGAGTTATCCAGGCTATCGGTGAAGATCGGTCAAATTACTCCAGCTATTTCTCCAATCTGCATTCACACACACGTCAATTAGTACTAAATATATCACTATTCTGAAAGAGAACGTCACTTCCGATATATTTATAGCCTAAACTTAGGCTTATCGAGAAGAGGAAAGACAGTCAAAAACTTGCTATTTTTCGGAAGTCGAGAGAGGAGAAGTATTCACTTAAGAGGCTAGGGCACATTGACACTAATTTGGAGCAATTCCACTTACCTTAGCTCCGGTGGCTCGATGGTTTTGTCGGCCGAATTTCGCGAAACTAAATCCGTAGGAATGCTCCTGCTGCTAAATACCTCTACATCACATGGTTAATTTGGATTTGAACTACTTTTGACGGTGTAATGCAGGCGATATTTCTATTACTTTTGCGTGCTTCCTCTGTTCCTCATGATTCCTCCTGAAATTTCTAAGTTATTTAATCAATTAAAACCGAAGTGGGGCTTTATATGCCAGGCCTGTACAGGCCCAACATGTCACGAAGCCAACGCAGGCCCCGCCTCCATGACACGCTGCCATCACGAGGCCCGCTTCCGTGACATGCTGCTCATCGCGGAGAGGGCTGTTGCCCCGGCTCCTTCCGTGATAGTTCGACAGGTTTCCCGTTCAATCTTTTTCCGGGCCTTTTCTAGCATGTATGGCTTTCAAATACGCTTAAACAACACCTTAAACAACACGCGAATAGGCCATCTAGGTGCTGAGAATTTACGAGGTGTAACATTTATAGTAGTAGATTTATGCTTTTTTTGTTCCTTTGCGGGTTTGATTTGGGATTGAAAGCTCCTTGTCATAGTTGAAGTGGGATTTGCTTATTGTTGGCCATTTGAACCTCTTGCTGCATCACAGGCTGCATTGTGCAGGTGGAAGGGTGCCTCACGCCTTTTGTAGCGCTGGAAAGGCTTCACCTGACACATGTCATCGCGCAGCTTCTGCGCCGCGTCGCACACACTGTCTCGTAGGGAGACTTATGCCTCGCGCATGGAATCGTGCAGCACAAGGGCCGCATCGTGCATCTTTTAGCGTAGCAAGGCCAGTGCCTCGCGCATCTAGTTGTGCAACAAGGCCAGTGCCTTGCACATCTGGTCGCATCGCAGTGTTGTGTAGTGCGATATGCCTTTCCCTTTGCATTATTCATTCGAACTTCCTCATCTTCATTCTATAAGCCTCAAATACATTCAAATCCATTATTTTTAGCCCTTAAAGAATCTAATCATATATGTTAGCTCTTTTCACCAATATATAACATAAATACATACAAATGCACATAAATTTATTCTCAAAACATAGTAAAGTACGGGAAAAATTTGTCTATGAAGTGCGTAAGTACACCCTTCATCAGTCACCCACCAGGGGACATTTGACGTTGCTCCAAGGAGCGATATGCAATCTCCAGAGACGATGCAGTGGCCCAAGGGCCATATTTCAGTCCATTCCATGGCTAGACTACTTGCTTTATGAAGTATCGGCATCATACCCTCGTCGAGCCTGGTGCCCAGGGTGCAGTTATAAGGATTCCACTAGACTCAGACATAGTTACAAATCAGGGGCCGAGTGGACTCAATTGTAGACCCAGGAACCGGTAGGTTGGCTATAGTTACCAGTTAACTCACTTTGACCTTATTAGGGGTATGTAGATTGAAGTGTGCTCTCCAAGGCTTATTGTGGCCCTGAGCAGGTTATTCTGTGCTGATTGTACCTTTTGGGCTTATGAGGGCCAAGTAAGGTTCTTGTTTGCACTAGTTATTGGTAGATTAAACAGCAGGAAGTTAAGTTATTCAGGTTATATATCTATCCCTTTTACTCAGCTACTTTCAGTTTCAATTCAGTTTTATTCAGTCATTTTCTTTTACTGCGTTACATATTCGGTATGTATTGTACTGACGCCCATCCTTGGGGTGCTGCATTACTTGCCTGCAGGTGCGGATAGGCGTGGACCAGGACCGTCTTAGCATTCAGTCTGAGTTAGCAGTACTGTCAGCTCCCTTTCTCCGAAGCTAATAGTGAGAAGCTTTTCTCATTTGATTGTTCAGTTTATGGGTAGGTCGAGGCCCTATCTCGACCATTATTCTACTCCTAGAGGCTTGCAGGCTAGAGATTTCCAATTGTCCGTTTTGTTGTTGTCCATATGGTGCCTATATATGTTTTATTTCTTGTGATGGTCGTGTGGGGCCTTGTGTAGCTGTTAGTTAGTGGTCTTATCACCTATAGTATAGTGGTAGTTGCCAAATTTTTATTCTGCTAAAACTAGACAGCATAGTGGTCTTGTCGGCCCGCATAGAATTTCCTTTTATCGCTTGTGGTTGGTTAGTTGTTTCCTTTTACAGGTGGCTATACGGCCTTGTCGGCCGGAGGCTATATTTACAACCGATATATAGCTCATGGTTTTCTTGAATTTAGTTGCAGTCATGAACCAGATATGCATAAGCCTTTCCAGGTCAGTCAGATTCTAGTGTGGCGCTAGGTGCCAATCATGCCTCCCAAGGTGGGGCTTGACAAAATTCTTAGGTTGAACCTTGCAGGATTTAAAAGCTAGTCTAAATTGCTATCTTTACATTGGTTATTATTTGGGTCATAATTTTCATCACATATTCTTTAATTAATGTTGACATTTTTAGATTTTGACTATACTTGGTATTTTCCAAAAAGATTAGTTTATCAACTTATCGCTTATCAGTCTATCAATATTTTTTAGTAAATTCAGTTGTCAGGTACTTTAGGATTTTAGAATACTTCTATATAAATAGTTCTGCATTAGCCTTAGAACATCAGTTTCGAGCTAATCAATTAAATTAATTACATTTAAAAATTCAGTTGGAAGTAGTACTTCACACCGAGCGGACCGGTGTTCCAGCACCCAAGTTCCTAAAACTACATGCCACCGTAGGTCTTAGCCCAAATGGGCATCAGTTTACTCATCACATAGCCATGCCTTTATAACCTGGCAAGGTATATTGGGTCATATTGATGGGGCTTATACATCAAACTCCACATTTTGCTCACGTGGTTATATGTCGATTAACATGCACTCCCATAGTATAGTCCATTGTCAGATCTCTAAATATGTTTATGACCTATAATTAATTTTACTAGCTTTATAGTATTTGCAAATTTCAAGCTATTTATAGCATTTATGCTTTCAGACAGGACCATTCCATATTTTTCAGTGGTTCTTACTTATACTTTCTTATCATCATGATTATGTTTTGAACTGCATAACTTCACATACTCAGTATATTCAAAGTACTGACACATACTCCCTATATTATATCGTCTTATGATATAGTTTTACGCACTCAGGCTCACCAGCGCAGTTAGTTTCCATCAGACTCAGTCCAGCAATACTCTAGTGGTGAGTTCTCATTCCCGGAGGACCGGAGCATTTCTTTCTATTTAGTAGTATTATTTTAGTTTTCATTTTTTATAGTTAGCTGCGGGTTTGTCCCAGTAACTTATCAGATCTCTTAGAAGGCTCTCGGACAAGTTGTATTAGTTTCAGCTATAGTTATTAATGTCATTAGAAATTTCAGTATCTTATTAGATGTTGGTTTTACTTATAAAAGTATATCTTTATTTATGAACGACTTCTGCTTTAGATTTTCTTACAATAATTTAGTATATCATAATAAAGTTATGTCATGGGTTATCTTGGAGTCACTTGTGGCTCTAGGCATCGCGCGTCCAGGGTGCAGACTCGTTTCGTGACAATTTGGGTCATGGATATGTGGGGTTACGTTAGAGATAGCCAGAACCTATTTTCATGACCCATTAAAGGGCTAAATCTATAGATAATTCAGCTCTTCCTTAAGCTATGAGTGATTTATTGATATTATTAACCTTCGGGCTTGAGAAAACCCAAGGAAAAATCACCCAAGTCGTTGAAAAATATAGGGTGTGGCCTTGCCACCACTATTCATACTATAATTGATATTTGAGACTAGTTATCTAAGCCCAATGCAATCGGCACCCTTATCAAAAGAACATCCCTAGTTCATTCTCATTGCTTTGCAACAGTCAATTTTCTTTTTACGTAGAGTTAGAATTCTATAGCTTACTCTTTTTCCCCAATTTTCCCCTTTTGCAATTTTCATACACAATGATGCATGCCAAATTGATTTACTCTATGACTTTTGGTTTATCTATTTCAACTCTCTATGGATTCGACCCTGACTCATAGTTGGATAAATTATATTGCATACGACCATGTACACTCTCTCACTTTGAAGAGTGGATTTGGACTATTAGAACCTCTGGATGATTGTTAAATTGTGAGGTGAAACCGTCATGCCGTGATGTTAAATCAAGTGCTTGTTGGGGGCAACCCAAGTATCTTTAAATTCCTTTTTACTTCACCTTTTTATTGTTTTGTTGTTGTGGGATGTTGGATTATGTAAAAAGATAAAGAAGCAAAGGTTGGGTGTATGCATTGGACCTATGAAACGCAGATCCCAACTTGCAAAGCGTAGGTGAAGTGCAAACATGGTCCAAAATGCTTAGGAAAATGATGAGCACCTATGCCTCATCTGCGAACTGCAATCAAGGACTTGTGGAATGTAGGTGTAGCGCAGATCAAAGGCAGAATACATGAAACAAAATCATTCAAAAATAGGAGATCTACATCGCATATGCAAAATGCAGACGCAGACCTACGACATGCATGTGCAAGCAGGTCCCAATCAGTGCACTGCAGTCTAAGACACACCTACATTAGACTTATAGTTCATATATCCCCATCTGCAGTTGCAGGTCCAGCATAGCTATGGGTAAGAATAATTTTAAAAATTGACCAACCCATTTGACCGACCCAACACAGGCTCGACCCATGACCTTTTATCTTCTCCCCACTTTCTAAAACCTTGATTTTCAAATCCACTACACTATTTTCTCCACCTCTTAACTCCCAGCAACACCCATTAACTCTCCACACAACCTTTTCACCTTCTTCCATCTATAGAAATAATCCCTTCTTCCATTTTCTATCATCACAAAACCTCACACCAAAGAATAAAATCTTGGGTCAATCATTTTTCTTGTGAAGAGCTTAGAGTTTCAATTCCTCTTTTCTACTCAATATATTGTGGTATGTGTTACACCCCGTAAAATTTCCGATACATAGATGGCCTATTCGCATGTTGGTTAAGAGTTTTAGAATGCTATACATGCTAGAAAAAGGCATGGGGGAAAGATCGGACAAATGCCAAGTCGGCGCATCGCAAAGCAAAATGCGACTTATAAATCGCATTCCAGGAATGCGACTTATAAATCGAATTCCCTGAATGCGATTTATAGTGTCTATTATATATAAGCCCCACTTCGGTTTAATTGATCATTTAACATCATATTATTTCCAGAAACCGTGAGAGGCGACAAAGGGTGCGAAGAGGGTAATAAAATATCGCCCGATTACGCTGCCAAA
>JACEIK010004633.1:0-19429 GCA_018107945.1 Datura stramonium | reverse complement strand
TATCAATTTACTCGTGAACTGATGGAAATCATGTCTAAAATAATCATAAATCTCATGCTATGTGAATTCCAAGAAAGTTAACATTTAATCCCTTCAAGTTCGAAACTCAGGTCTATGATTCACAGAGAAATTAGAGAAGGGTTTGGAGGGACATAAGGGAAGAATTATCCCCTTGTTGATTTCCCACACACCTGGTGAAGAAACCCAAAGAATTTCCTTTAGGATTGAGGAGAAAAGGTCTAACCTAGTTCTTGCTCTGAAATGCTCTGAGAGAAACTTTCTACGATCTATTTTTCTGAAGATTTGAGTGGGGAATGGGGAAAGAAACCGTTTACCCCCACTAATAAGTCTGGAATTATGACTAAAACAACGTAGTTTCAAGTTTAAGAAGGTAGGAAATTACTGAAAGGCCCTTGAAAATTCACAAGAAAACTGATTGCTAGTCCCCTGCGGAGGACCCTACGACTCATGCCCAGAGACCACAACTCGTGGTCACGGTCATTGGGTCCACTACCCAGGATCCCCGTACTGGTCACCACGAGGGACACCACGACTCATGGTGTACCCCACGACTCTTGGTGACTAATCGTGAAGTTCACTACCAAAATTCTCTTGGTCTTCACATTACTCTTGACCACGGGTCATCTCACGACTCGTGGGGTGGACTACCACTCGTGGTCACCCCAAATATGAAAATTTCGAAATAAACCCCCAGGTCTCACCACGAGTCACCTAAAGGCTCGTGGTCACTCCCCACGGGTCACAAAATGACTCGTTCTGTTACCTGGAGCATATTTTCCAGTTTTCTCTTATTTAAGTCTCAGGTCTAGACCTTGAGTTTCCTGGGCATTAGAGTCAGAGTCCCCCACCTTCTCTCCAGATTTTTCAACAGCACTCTCCTTGTCACCGGACTCTCTTGCATCAACATCTTCATCCCCTGAGTCCTCAGCATCATCGTTTCCTTCCTCTATATTATCCGCTGGAGGGTTGTCACCATCAGACTTGGCCTCTTCTCCTCCCTCTTCAGAATGGGGAGGTGAGGTAGTAGCCGCTGCAGCTTCCTGAGCTTTTGACATCGCCCTAGTGGTAACCACTGGAGACTCATCAGAGGTTTCAATGTTGTAGTGCACCTCAGAACCACTAGAACTGTTCGATTCTGACTCATCACGGAGTTACCGCCTTTTAGAAATTTCCTTCCATATGGCAGCTTCCTGTTGCTTCTTGTTTCCTATTGAAGTCATTTTACCTAGGATACACATTGTTAGATTCACAAAAATAGGACAAGCCAATGTTCTATCAAACAGGCGACCTTTAGTATAGGCTATTGTAGGAAACGACGACCCATTGTTGCGGCCGTTGAATCAAATTATTGAAAGTGTCCAATTTTCCTATGAGCAAGTTCAACGGTCCATTGTAAGATACAACGGTCTATCTGAATGGTCCGTGCCAAGGGAGTACAGGGCTTAGGTGCAAAACTTCGCACAATGACTAGTTTCAGCAGTCTGTTAGGGGAACCAATGGTTCATTGAATTAGTCGTTGTGCGACTGGTGTCTGGGATCCCTGAGCAGTCTCAACGACCTGATCAACGAGCCATTGTAGGGTACAACGGGTCATTGNACAAGAATAGAAATGGAAAAAATCAACCATGTGTCTCGTGTCACACTTTACTGATTACCCTAGCATAGTGTACCCCCATCACACTTTCATATTACACAGGTTAGTTAGGCGATTGTTAGGTTTTGATTTATAGGTTTCGGTTTTAAAATATGGCCATACTCTCTCCTAATCGTTAAATTCCATTGTTAGGGTATCATGATGGATACAAATTTGACTTCATCACTTAAACACGGATGAATAATTCTCGATGCCTTTTTAACCCGAAAGGTATCCTCAATTTGGAATGATGAAGCACACATATATTCACAAAAGAAAGCATAATGAAAAATTTTGAACTCACTTTTCCAGGGATGGACGAATTCAAGATTGTTAGAAATGGGGTGATTCGTCAATTATGGAGTCATAGTTCTTCTTATGGGTTTCTGTTGTTGTTAAGAGGGAGTAATGGCCGAACTTTTTGCTTTGATTTTGAACATTTAAGTATGTGAAGTTAGGTGTGTGGGATTTTATATAAGATGGGTCTGGGGGAGTCAGGTCAGGCTAGAAATTTTTAATTTTGGCCACAACTCGTCCAACAGGTCGTGTAAGGTAAGAACGACCAGTACCTTCTTCCCTTATTTAGAGTTTTAGNCAGCAACAGGTCGTGTAAGGTAAGAACGACCAGTACCTTCTTCCCTTATTTAGAGTTTTAGAAAACTTACCTGTGGAACCTATGGGCATCTTGGACGGGCTGTTGGTTTTAACAACAACCCGTTCTGTTGGTCCGTAGGTTCCTTCCATGGGTTTAAGGCCTGCAAGAAGTGGTTAAAACGGGCGATCCCACGACTCATGGAAGCTAAGCACGTTTGGTTCTGAGTGCCTGTTGGTTTGATTATGAAGAGGGCACTTAGGATAGCAACAACGACTTGAAACCACGAGTCGTACCAAGTTACAACAGCTAATTCTGAAGCTCATGGTTTTAGGTTTGAACTGAATCATCCGGGTTTCCTTTTGCCTTAAACCTGCACAATTCAACACCTGTGAACATTATATTTAAAGTACAATTACAACTTCGGTTGCCTCCCAAGAAGCGTCTGATTTAAAGTCGCAACACAACACGAGTATCTTGATTACTTAGACTTCACCAAGATACCTCCATGGTTGCCTCCCATGCAGCGCCTAATTTAACATCGCAGCATGATGCAAGTCCCCGGGTTACTCAGACTTTACCTAGAGCCCAAATGTCCACCAGTTTTATTTCTTCACTCTTCCCTAGATATGCTTTCACCCGTTGGCCATTCACCTTGAACCGTTTGCCCTCATGATTTTACAATTCAATTTCCCCATAGGAGCATACTTGGACCACTTGAAATGGTCCCAACCATTTGGACTTCAACTTACCAGGAAACAAGCGAAGTCTAGAATTAAATAGCAACACCATATCACTAGGGCTGAACTCTCTCTGCTCAATCTTCCGGTCATGTTGAATCTTCATCCTCAGTTCGTAAATTTTTGAACTGTCATAGGATTTCAAATGAAACTCATCTAGCTCATTCAGCTGATCAAGCCTCAAGTTCGCCGCATCACTTCAATTTAGATTCAGCTTTTTGAGTTCCCACATAGCTTTGTGCTCAAGTTCGACCGGAAGATGACATGCTTTCCCATACACAAGCTAATACGGAGACATACCTATAGGGGTCTTGAATGCGGTCTGGTAAGCCTATAACGCATCATCTAGCTTCCTAGACCAATCTGTCCGGTTAGCATTCATAGTCTTTGCTAGGATGGTCTTTATCTCCCGATTGAAGACCTTAACTTGCCCACTAGATTGTGGATGATAAGGTGTTGCCACCCTGTGTTTCACCACATATTTCTCCAGAAAAGTACGAAACAACCGATTATAGAAGTGCAAACCCCCATCACTAATGATGGCACTGGGAGTCCCAAATATGGCATAAATATTCTACTTGAAAAACGTTGTGACAGTCTTACCTTATTTGTTTGAAAGCGCAATTGCCTCCACCCACTTAGAAACATAGTCCATAGCTACAAGTATGTACTTCATCCAGTTTGAGCTCATAAACGAACCCATGAAGTCAATTTTCCAAATATCAAACAGCTCAATGATAAGATGGAAGTAAGAGGGAGCTCATGCCTCCTAGATATGCCTGCCTTTGGCATGCATCACATGCCTTTGCAAAATCATGTGCATCTTGGTGAATGGTTGGTCAACCACATTGCAGAATTTTGCGGGTTGTGTGAATCCCGCCGTGGTGATCTCCAGTAGGGGATGAGTGATAAGCACCCAATATGCTCAACATCTCAGCCTCGGGCACACATCTCCAAATCACCCCATCAGCACATATGCAGAATAAGTAAGGCTCATCCTAAAAAAACTTCCGCACATCAGACATGAATTTCTTATGCTGGTGAAAAAATAAATCTTTCGGTACCACATCACTCACCAGATAATTAGTGAAGTATGCAAACCATGGGATGAGATCCTGAGAAGCAGCCAAAACCTGCTCGTCGACGAATGTTTCATCTATGTTAATCTCATCTCAAAGTGTTGCATCTACCTCTAATCTTGGCAAGTGATCCACTACCTGATTTTCAATCCACTTCCGGTCCTTAACCTCAAACTCTAACTCTTGCAGCAAGAGAACCCATCGAATCAACAGTGGCTTGGCATCCTTCTTTTCCATCAAATATCTCAGAGCTGCATGGTCTGTATGAACTATCACCTTAGTTCCAAGCAAGTAAGCCCGAAACTTCTCGAATGCAAATACCACAGCCAAAAACTCTTATTCTGTCATGGTGTAATTTTTCTGAGCTGCATTAACCACCTTGCTAGCATAATAAATTAGATGAAAAATCTTTTCATGTCTTTGGCCCAAAACATCTCCCGGGGCCACTCCGCTAGCATCACACATAACCTCAAATGGTAAGAACCAGTCAGGTGCTACTATGATTGGGGCAGTAGTCAATCTCTCTTTTAGGAATTCAAAAGACTTCATACACGCATCATCGAACGCAAATTCAACTCTTTCTCAAGTAACTTGCATAAGGAATGTGAAATCTTTGAGAAATCCTTGATGAATCTCCTATAAAATTTTGCATGCCCCAAAAAGCTTCGAACACCCTTCATGGAAAGAGGAGGTGGTAGACTAGAAATTACATAGATCTTCGCTTTATCCACCTTAATGCCCTTATCATA
Organism: Datura stramonium; assembly: GCA_018107945.1. Taxonomy (NCBI): domain Eukaryota; kingdom Viridiplantae; phylum Streptophyta; class Magnoliopsida; order Solanales; family Solanaceae; genus Datura; species Datura stramonium. The sequence goes on along the minus strand of JACEIK010004633.1, from coordinate 14,615 downwards.
AATCCTGTGGCCGAGCACTATACCTTCTTTGACCATGAAATGGCACTTTTCGCAATTAAGCACAAAGTTGGTCTCTTTGCATTGCTGCAGCACCTTGCTAAATGAGCCAAACAATTATCAAATGAATCACCCACCACCGAAAAGACATCCATAAAGACTTCATTGGTGTCCTCCACCATGTCAAAAAATATGGGCATCATGCAGTGCTAAAAAGTGGCAGGCGCATTACATAACCCTAACGACATCCTCTTGAAAGAAAATGTACCATAGGGACAGGTGAAACTGGTTTTCTCTTGGTCTTCTGGGGCTATAGAGATCTGATTATACCCCGAATAACCATCAAGAAAATAGTACCACCCTCTACCTGCAAGGCTTCTAGCATCTTATCAATGAATTGCATAGGAAAGTGGTCTTTCTGCGTCCAGTGCTTTAACTTCCAATAGTCCATGCATACTCTCCAACCTGTGACTGGTCTAAGTAGGATGAGATCATTGTTAGCATTTGGGACCATGGTTATTCCTCCCTTCTTTGGCATGCACTAAACTGGGCTCACCCATTTGATGTCAGCAATAGGATAAACTACACCTGCATCCAACCACTTGAAAATTTTCTTCTTGACCACCTCTTGCATAGGCGATTCAACCTATGCTGATGCTCAATACTCGAAATACAGTCTGGCTTAAGCTGGATTTTATGTGTGCAAATACCGGATGGGATCCCAATAATATTAGTGATGGTCCACCCAATGGCCTTTTTATACCTCTTCAGAATAGAGACCAAAGCCTCCACTTTTCATTCCTCCAAGTCAGCTGCAACTATGACCGGCAAAGTGTTTCTGGTCCCCAGAAATACATACAGTAAGTGAGATAGAAGTGCTTTGAGCTCCAATACTGGAGGCTCCTCAATAGATGGCTTTGCTGGTGGGGTCACACAATTTTTCAGATCAAGATCAATCTTCTTCGGAGCATAAGTGTACGCCCCCATACCAGCAAGTGCATTAACAATCTCATCGCCCCCATAGATCTCCTCAGCATCAACATTTATCAAAATTGTTATTAAATCCTCAATAGTCACTAACTCATCTATAGGCATGATTGGAAGCTTAGCTTCCATAACATCAATCACTGAGACCACCCACATGTCATTTGGCTGCTTCATGGACCGGCACACATTAAATATAATCTCTTGATTTTTCAATCGAAATTTCAGCTGTCCGATCTCCATGTCTACAAGAGCACATACGGTGGCGAGGAATGGTCGCCCTAACATAATGGGGACCGTGAAATCAACCTCACAATCTAGAATAACAAAGTCGGCCGGAAATATAAAGGACTCCACCTTTACTAGCACATCATAGAGAATCCCCACCAGAATTTTCACCGTGTGATCTGCCATCAATAGCCGCGTTGTAGTCAGTTTGGGGGCTCCCAAGCCCAATCGTCTAAACACTGCTGACAACATCAAATTTATTCTAGCACCCAGATCACATAGCACCTTAGCAAAGTTAAAGGCTCCAATAGTGCACAGTATGGTGAAAACTCCAGGGTCTTCCTTTTACTGCACAAGAGACCGAGATGATATTGCACTACAGTGGTGCAAATTATCAACAGGTTCAAAGCTCACGGTCCTCTTTCTAGTGACCATGTCCTTCATAAATTTATCATAGCCGGGCATGTGCTTAAGTTCCTAGACTAATGGGATGTTCACAGATAATTGTTTCAGCATCAAAATAAATTTGTGATACTTCCCATCTTTGACCTTCTTCTTCAGTCTCTATGGGAAAGGGGGAGGAGGTCTAGGAATAGGCATGATCTTTTGAGGTACCTCCTTCTCTTTTCCTTTTCCAGACCGATGCTCCTCTACATTACTAGGAGCTGTCTTATCCACTGAATCGTCAACCAAAATCTTATCCTCGGAGTCCGTGACCTTATCATCATCACACTAAAGGCTCAACTATCTCATCAGTTACAACCGGACTCGGAGGATCAACTGTCACCTTCCACTCCTAATAGTGACTGCCATGCAATGATTGTTATTTTTTGGATTTTAAACTGTATTGCTGGGAAGAGTGCCCTTCTGCCTCTAGTTCATAGTAACAGACATCTGACCAAGCTGCTGCTCTATCTGCTTAATGGCAATGACATGTGACTCCACCTTTTTGTTAATACCGGAAATATCAGCTTGGAGTTCCTTAAAATGGCCATCTATCGCCTCCATCTGCTTGAGTACCTTAGACAACATGTCTTCCACCCTTGAACCACTAGACTCTAATTCACGATTCCTTAGAGGAACATAAAGACAGCTTCTATCATTTTGTACTCCTCACGCTTTTTTCAGTCACCATTGTCTCTTCCTCTACTCCTATCCCTATATTAGCCCCCGTTGTAGTTGTTATCTCTGTAATAGTTTCGACCTTGGTTCCTTTAACCTTGAAGCCAAGAGTCTTGGTTAGACCCTTGTGTGTTGGTCTGGAAAGCCACTCATTGATCATTCAAGTAAGTGACTTCCTCCTCAGATTCTGACTCGCCTCCATCATTTCTCGGGGCTTTGCCCTGAGAACCAACTGTTTTCACCTTTTCATCCCTAGCTCCCATAAAATGCTTAGCAAAAAGCCCCATTGTGGTTTTGATCTCAGTAGTATCCTGGTCTTGCTCTTCATCCTTTCTTCTCTACTCCACAGACATACCTATAGCATAAGTACCAGCAGAACTTCCGACTCTCTTGTGTGCCATGTGCGGTTGGTTTTGGATGATCCTGTCAAGGACCTTAGTAGCCTCAGCATATGTATGACTCATAAATGTTACGCCGGAGACAGTATCAGCCACCGCCTTGGTGTTAGCTTTCAGAGACCTATAGAATATCTCCAATAGTGTATCATCTAGGATCCTGTGGTTGGGCACCTTTTTCAGCTTGTTGTTGAACCGCAGCCGCGTCTTATGAAGTTCTTCACAATTCAACTTCCTAAAGTTGTAGATTTCATCTTTTAGCTGCAATGCTCTGGATGATGGGAAGAATCTTTCAAGAAAGGCTCTTTTAATCTCCCCCTAAGTAGTGATAGAATCATTTGGCAATTCAGCCAACCACAGTTTTGCCTCACTCTCTAGTGAAAAGGGAAATAACCTCATCCTGATTGCATTCTGACTCACTCCCAATTGTTTGTATGCTTTGCAAATACCCACGATATTTGTCAAGTGAGTATGTGCATCATCAGTCGAATGACCCGCAAATATCCCTTTCATGATGAGAAATTGAATCATTATGCTTGTAATGTCAAACTTTGCTCCATCATGAAAAGGGGGAGGGACAATAACTCAGTGGCACCGGCCTCATCAATATCAGCATCATCATCATCATCAAAGTACCGGTGCCTCTGTTGGTCTGGACCTTTGTTCCTTCTAGCTTGCTCCGCTTCGGCAGCTTGGCATTGCTCTTCAGCGAGCCTCACTGCCTCTCTATCTCTTACTCAAGCTTATTCCTTGGCCAACATTCTGGATGTTGCTTCCTCCATTTTTTCTTGTCCATGAACATTGGCCATGTTCCTTAAGTTCCGCAGTGTTCACTCAAGTTCGTGGTCAATTGAAACCATGGATTTTCCTTGGCTCCTAGTACTGGGCATACACAAATCTGAGACATGTGAAGAATACAAAACAACAAAGAAAATAATAAAAAGAAAATAAGGACCAACAGCAAAGCAAATAAAATTAACAAAAGCCTAAGTCGTATTCCCCGGCAACGACACCAAAATTTGATGTCGCCCAAATTGCACCTCGTAATGAGATATAATGCAGTTGATGTCAAATATAGATCCCAACTAGGGTTGGGGTCGAATGCCATGGGAATATGACAAGAAATTTAGTTAATGCATTTAGTTACTACTATTGGCTTACTTATTTCCTAGGGGGAAAAATTTGTAACACAAAATAATGAAAAGCAGTAGAGAACAATGAGTAGATCCTTGATTAAATTCGATTGTATTCAAAAAGTGACTTGACTAGGATTTTGTTCCCCGTGACTTCATAACCACAAGGCCTTTTATACTAGTGATCTATTCTGGTGCTTAGCATGCAATATCGATAAGTTAATGTCACCTAAATGGTTGGTCTCCTATTTTGTAACACCTTGAAACTTTCCTAGACTAGACTCAAACCTTGCAAGAAAAATCCAGAAGAAAACCAGAAAAGTTTCCTCAGAACGACTGAGACAATGAGTCATGGTCAGCTCCAACGACTCGTTGTGTCAGTTGTGGTCAGCCTAGTTTAGTCCTTCGGGAACCAATGGGATAAGGAATTACCCGTTGTGAGAAATAATAAGTCATCCTGTCACTCGTTGGTCCCTATCTCAAAAATGCCCTCTTCTAGTATCTCACGACTCAACCAATAAGTCATTGTTAGAAACAACGACTCGTGGTGTGAGTCGTTGGTTGAGGGTCCCAAAAACCCTTTTTAGTGGCAATGAGTAGTAGCAACGATCTATTGTATCACAGAACAAGTCGTTGTCACCATCTATCATGTCAAGTCAGGGGATATTTAGAAATTTTCCTATCAAGGTAACAGTTGGACACAATGACCCATTGGGTCCACAATGAGTCGTTGTGTTGCTCGTTGTCAAACACCACCAGTTTTCTCGTCCACTGACCACGGGAGGAACCAACGACCCATTGGTTCATCCGATGAGTTTTTGTGTTTCCTATCACCAAATCCAGTGAATCCATCACCCAGGCAGTAGGACCAACGACTGGTTCCAATGAGTCGTGGTCTCAACCAACGACTCATTTGTCCCATGTCGAGCAGTTTTCCTGATTTTATTCTGGGGTTATTTTTGTAATTTTACACCTATTTAGTCCCTAAATTACATCATTTTATGCACTTTTTCAAAGAATTTAGATGGAATAAATGGTTCGCATTCCTCATTCCCCACTCAGACTTTTAGAAAAACGATCATAGAAACCCAAGTCATTCCTCTCAAGCAAGAACTAGGGCTCTTGGTCAGTTGCAAAGATTCAAGCTTTCTTCTCCTGGGATTTATTATTCAAGTATGTGGGAATTCAACAAGGTAATTGTTCTTCCCTTGTGTCCCCAAAACCCTTCTCTATTTCTTCTATCAGTTACATTCCTGTGGATTTGAAATGTAGAAAGTTTTCAGACAAATTTCTTTAAGATTTCAAGAGGAATATTATTCATGATATTAACTACTTATTTATTCCCTATTTCTTGTAATTTTGTGAAACTAGTATCTAGTGGAATGATTTAGTCATAGTTCTCTGTTCAGAAAAAAAGTAAAATCTTATGTGTTGGACTAGTTTCCCTGTAGCTTGATTCCATCATTTTTGAGATCCCCATATTATTAGTATATGTTGAAATCTTAGTCAGATGCATGTTAGTCCAGTCTCAGTCTGATTATTAGCATACTCAGTATTGTCTAGAAATGTCAGTTAATCAGTTTGACTATAGTCATTTTTCGAGGTGTTAGTAGTGCCTCCCAGTTATCAATATTCTCAGATATCAAATCTTTTGTGGTTCTTTAGACGGTTATGATACTTCTAGATAAGTAGCTCTGACCAGTCTTAGAATCCCCATCTTTAGATTTCAGTTTGTTGTTTAGACAATTATGACACTTCCAGATAAGCAGCTCTGGCCAGTCTTACAACTCCAGTTACAAAATCCGATCCCATAAGACTCTCACGGTTCTTCCAGATAGGTATCCCTGACTTAGTCTTGGGCCTTAGTCTCGAGCTATCAGCTTAGTATTCAGTCTAGGACTATCAGTAGGAGTAGGACTTAGCACTGAGTGGACCGGGGTTCAAGCGCACCCAGGTTTCCAGAATTACATTGCCACTGTAGGTTATTTTTAATGGTTTTATGTCCCTAGACTTGTGATCACCCAGTTCATGCCTTTATACCCTAGCAAGGTATATTGTGTCCTACCTATGGGGTGTATACGTCGGACTCCACATCTATCTCACGTGATTATATGTCGGTTATAGACTCTCCCACTAGTCAGTACAATCACAGTCAGCTCAGTTTAGAACAGTTTCAGATTACTCAGTTCAAATCAGCATCTCAGATTTAGGGCATGTCTTTGACCATCAGACAGGATCATTTCAACCATCTCAGTATATTCCAGCTTAATCAGTTTTAGCCTTTCAGTTGGTCATTGCATGTCATTACAGTTTATTTATTTATTCTCTGTGTTATGTTTTCTCCTACTCACTCAGTACATTCAAAGTACTGACGCATACCTTCTATGTTGTACCATTTTGTGATACAACTACAGGTTCTCAGTCTCAACACCGTTAGCAGATCTTATCTAGGAGTTTTCAGCTGCAGCAGTGGTGAGTCCTCATCTTTCGGGGATGATGTTTACTTTTATTTAGTTATATTTCATTCAGTAGACTATAGAGGTAGATGGGGTCTTGTCCCAGCAACTCATCAGATATAGATGGCTTTCAGACACAAATTCGGACTTTCAGTTTTGTTATCAGTTGTATAAAGCTTTGTGATTTAGTTCTTCTTCATAAATGGTTTTCATTATTTTAAAGCTTCTGTTATGTTTTACTCAGATTACCAGTGTTATGATAGACCATGGGTTGACTTGGGGTTACTTGTGACTCCAAGTACCGTGTCTCATCCAGGCTATAGACTCGGGTTGTGACAAACTTGGTATCAGAGCACTAGGTGTCACGACCCGAGGGTACACCCGAATCATAAACAGGGGACAAGAAGCCCCGAGGGACCCCAAGTCAACCCATGGCATTCGAATATAACTAAACCATTCACATAAGGAGGAAGAATTAGCTTAATGATCATGAACTAAAAGAAAACCAAGACATGAAATATAAGAAACAATAACACATGATTCAAGCATAAACAGCTGAATACTACAAATAGGTCTGAAAGCCTCTAATCATAATAGACGGGTTGAAGGTACAAGAGCCCAACTAACCCTAACATTCTGAAACAAAAGATAGCCAAGATCGGAACATAAAGCCCTCGAATCATGAGGACTCACCACAGAGAACAGAGAGCAGAACTGAAAGCAAGCTAGGAGCGATGCCGAACCTGAGATCCGGATCCTGCATCATGAAACGATACAACATAGAAATATGCGGGTCAGTACTTGGAATGTACCGAGTATCCAAGGTGTGTAAAACAATACTTAAAAACATAAGAGTTATAGGAGTGGGACATCATGATCATAAAGGCTAAAATCATAAATATATCGTAAGGCTCAAGGTTTTCCAAAAGCATTCATTAACCTGTCATAGTCCAACATGAGAGAAAAAAAATTCATAAAACATGACTTGAGCCAAAAGAACATAATCATACATGCATTAAAACAATGAGGAACAGTGGGAGATTTCTATAACCGACATACCCCACATGAGCACACATGGAGCCCGACCTATAAGCCTAGTCGGGAGGCTGTTCATACCTTTCCAAGGGTAGAACCATGAAAGGCGTGATATCACTCATGAAGGCCCCGTAGGGCATAGGGGACGGTCACTGAGGAGGTCCCAAACATAACCTGCGGTGGCATGTAGTTTTGAGATTCGGGGCATAACCTGGGCCCCGAACCTACTCGGTGTTAAGTACTACACCCAAAACATGCAACGTGCTCATAGAAATTCATACATGACATGCATGTCTAGTTAAATCGTGACAATAATAACATGCTTGAGAAATCGTATTACTAGCCATGAAATTGGGCCAATGGGTCGGTCAAAATCATAGTTCATGAATCATAGGCGACATGTGGGAATTGCCCATATTTTCAACATACTTGAAAGGCTTAATTTTTTTAGAAAACATGATCATAATAACATGAGATATTGAAGACATGCTTAAAATTCATAAATTCATATCATTCTTGAGGAAGCACCATAACCATGAACCTTACCAAAAACCTCATGATTTGGGCACCTATGCTTTTAGGGATTAGATTACCAATCATTGAATAAAACAAGTGAAAATAGCCCAATAATTTGGAACCCATTATTTAGACATACTACAACAAGCTCATATCAATTTTTGATGAATCATGCATTTGGGTTAAGACCCATAAAGATTTAGTAACTTTAAACATAGAATTTGGGAAGAATTGGGAATGGGTAGGGAATAAACCACCCATTAAAAACCCCACATACCTGGAAACACTTGATTCTTAACTCCCCTTAAAACCCCAAGATGAGAATTCGGAGAATTTGAAGAAGAACCCTTGGATCACCTCCTACTCCCTCCTTTAACTCTTTCAAGTATAGAATGAGACTTAACATGAATTATTTCCCCTTAAAAGACCCTGCCCCGACCTCAAATGACATAGTTTAGGCCTTAGGGGTGTAGGAAATTATGAGAAGGCCCTTACTAATTCACAGAAAATAACTGCTTGGTGACCGTAACGGGTGACTCAAGTGGCCACAAGTTGTGGTCACCTTCCATCAAGTACATTACCTCATCCTTAATTAAATTTCCATAGGCTTTCTCATGACCCACCTCATGAGTCGTTGGGACTAGCCACGACTTGTGGGGTCCCATCCGTTAGGTGCACTGGTCAGACCTGCAAGGTAACCCTTAACCTCACCCCACGGGAGACCTGACAACTCGTGGTAGCTGATCACGGGTTATTCCCACGCCCGTGGGGACCTCAGCTCCTCAGCCTATTCTATCCTCCCCATGAGCCACCTGACGACTCGTGGGGCTTCTCACGAGTCGTCTAGTGACTTGTCCTGCACTGCTGCAACATTTTCCCAAATTTTCCCCGTTTGATTCCTGGGTCTGATCCTTGTGTTCCCGGAGTATAACACTAGGTTTATAGCATCCTAGGATGTCTAAAATACGCGTCGAGTAGAGCCCTTTTCATGGGTGTGAAGCGCGCCACACTTATGACGGGGAGGCTATGAGACGTTATTAGGAAAAATACCTTTTGTTCATACTCTTTATCATGCATTGAAGTTCAATTTCAGAAACGTTCTCCTAACTCGTGCTCTATTTCATTTCAGTGAAATCATTCCTCCAAAATATGGTAATGGAAGAAGGGCCGGCAACGCTCACCGACCTTCCCTACCAGCCCCTCAGGAAGACCTAGTGTCCTCCGTAGAGTTTAGAGAGGCAATGGAATTGCTTGCACAGACAGTCACGAACCAGGTGAACCAGCAGGTTGTTCCGGTCAATACTAATGGGTCCGCAGCAGCTTCTTGAGTTTCGGACTTCACTCGGATGAACCCTCCAGCCTTCCATGGATCTAAGGTGGGAGAGGACCCACAGGAGTTCATGGATGAGATTAGGAAGATCACCCATTTTATAGATGTTAGCTCCTATGAGAGTGCTAACCTGATTGCCTACCAGCTGAAAGAGGTATAATAGATTATGTATGATCAGTGGATGGAGGGAAAACCAGCAGGAGCAGAACCGGTGGAGTGGGAGGAGTTCAAAATAGCCTTCCTAGATAGATTCTTCCCCTGGAAGCTAAGGGAGGCCAAGATAGCAGAATTTATGAATTTGAAATAGGGCAATAGGATGGTGGAAGAGTATACACTAGAGTTCACACGATTGTATAAATATGCTCTAGAGATGGTAGTCGATCCAAGGGCTCGCATGCTGCAGTTCGTCAATGGAGTGTTGAATTTGGTCCTCAAAGAGTGTAGGACTGCAATTCTTATCAAAGATATTGACCTCTCTAGCCTCATCATTCATGCTCAGCAGATTGAGGCAGAAAAGCTAAAAGACTTAGAGCGGGAGAACAAGCGGGCAAGGACTAGCCAATCATATTATGGCCACCAGTGGAGGTAGTATCCACCCACAACAGCAGCAGCAACAATAGTAGAGGAGTCCAACACCCACTTCAGTCAGCGCCCCTACTTTTTGATCCCGCAAGGATCGGGGGGGTGGAGCATCTGGCTCACAGTCCCAGAGTAACAGCGCCAGCAACCGCTACCTAGCTTTCCCTAAGTGTGGAAAGAACCATCTAGGGGAATTCCTTCAGGGCCGAGAGGGTTGCTTTGGGTGTGGATAGCTAGGTCATCGGCTCAAAGAATGCCCGTTAGCAGGACGGGGGCGATCACAATCCACCACTTCAGGTACAGATGGTAGCCAGCGCCAAAATCATTTTTATGCTTTGTCCTCTCGTCAGGATCAGGAGAGCTCACCTGACGTAGTCACGGATATGTTGCGCCTTTTCCATATAGATGTGTATGCCTTACTAGATCTAGGACCCACATCATCGTTCGTGACTCCCTATGCAGTTTTCCAGTTTCATATTAGTCCAAAAGTCCTCTCAGAACCTTTCTCCGTCTCTACCCCAGTTGGTGAGTTAGTTAAAGCCAGACGGATGTATAGAAACTGCCCAGTCTCAATCTTGAATAAGGTCATTCCAGCTGATCTTGTAGAGTTAGACATGGTTGATTTCGACTCATTCTTGGCATGGATTGGTTACACTCTGGTTTTGCCTTAGTCGACTGCAAAACTAGGGTCGTCAGATTTCAGTTCCCTAAGGAGATAGTTCTAGAGTGGACGACAGTAGTTCAACGCCTAAGGGTCGGTTTATTTCCTACCTTAAGGCCAGTAAGCTTATTTCTAAAGGATGTATTTATCTTCTAGTTCAATTCAAAGATTCCATCTCTGAGACCCCAACTATTCAGTCAGTTTCAGTTCTCAGCAAATTTCCTAATGTGTTTCCCGAAGATCTTTTCGGAGTCCCTCCTGAATGGGAGATAGACTTCGACATAGACCTTCTCCCAGACACTCAGCCCATCTCCATCCCTCCTTACAAAATAGCTCCAGTTGAGCTTAAGGAGTTGAAGGAGCAGCTAAAAGACCTCCTTGATAAAGGCTTCATTGGGCCTAGCATCTCTCCATGGGGTGCTCCAGTATTATTCGTGCGAAAGAAATATGGTACCATCAGAATGTATATCGACTACCGTCAGTTGAATAAGGTCACAGTTAAGAACAACTATCCCCTACCCAGGATTGATGACTTGTTCAATCAGCTTCAAGGAGACAATTGTTTCTCTAAAGTAGATCTTGGGTCGGGGTATCATCAGTTAAGGGTCTGAGAAACTGATATACTGAAAACAAATTTCAAAACTCGGTATGGTCACTATGAATTTGTGGTTATGTCCTTCGGACTGACTAATTCCCCCAGCTTGAATGGACCTGATGAATAGGGTTTTCAAGCCATATTTAGACATGTTCGTCATTATATTTATTGATGGAATTCTAGTATACTCCAGAAGCGAGGAAGAACATGCTAACCATCTGAGGATAGTGCTACAGATGCTCAGAGACCGCCAGTTGGTCGCTAAGTTCAGCAAATGTGAATTCTAGTTGAAGTATGTTACTTTCCTTAGTCACGTGGTCTCGGGTGAGGGTATTTAGGTAGATCCTCAACAGATAGCAGCGGTGAAAGACTGGCCAAGACCTACTTCCCCAACCGAAATCAAAAGTTTCTTGGGTCTAGTCGGCTATTACTGATGTTTTGTGGAAGGTTTTTCCTTTATTGCATCTCCTTTGACTAGGTTGACTCAAGAAAAGGTGAAATTTCAATGTTCAGATGTGTGTTAGAAGAGTTTTCTGTATTTGAAGACTCAACTCACTACCACTCCTGTGTTAACCTTGCCGGAAGGAACAAATGGGTTCGCAGTGTATTGTGACGTTTCCAGAGTTGGACTTAGTTACGTTCTAATGCAGCGGAGTAAGGTGATAACTTACGCCTCCAGAAAGCTCAAGGTTCATGAAAAGAACTATCTGACTCATGACTGGAGTTGGTAGCAGTGGTATTTGCATTGAAAATATGGAGGCACTACCTTTAGGGGCTCACGTGGATGTTTTCACTGATCACAAGAGCCTTCAGTATGTGTTCAGTCAAAAAGATTTAAATCTTCATCAGAGAAGGTGGTTGGAGCTACTGAAGGACTATGATATGAGTGTGTTGTACCACTCGGGAAAAGCCAATGTGGTGGTTGATGCCCTAAGCAGGATGTATATGGGGAGCGTGGCTTATGTTGAATAGAGCAAGGAGGAATTGGCAAAGGATATTCATAGGTTAGCTCGGTTGGGAGTGCAGTTGGTTGATACAGCTAAGGCCGGAGTAGTGGTGCAGAGTGGGTCAGATTCCTCGTTGGTAGTTCAAGTTAAGTCAAGGCAGGATGAAGATCTCATATTGTGTAAGCTGAAGGAGGCGGTCCTCAGAAAAGAAGTGGAGGCTTTCTCCCAAGGGGGAGATGGTGTACTCCGTTACCAAGGTAGAATATGTGTGCCGGATGTGGATGACCTGAGACAGCAAATCTTGGCTTAAGCACATAGTTCGAGATACTCTCTCCACCCATGAGCTATTAAGATGTACTATGATCTATAGGATATTTACTGGTGGAACAGCATGAAAAGAGACACTGCAGAATTTGTGGCTAAGTGCCCAAACTGCCAACAAGGTGGAACATCAGAGACCAAGAGGTATGACTTAGGATATCAGCATAACCACATGAAGTGGGACGAAGTGAATATGGATTTTATTACAGGTCTACCTCGTACTCATCGGCATCATGACTCAATCTGGGTGATAGTACACCGGATGACCAAGTCAGCACATTTCCTCCTAGTTAAACTGTAGAATCGAGGATTATGCTTGGATTATATCCAGGAGTTGGTCAGAATGCATGGGGTTCCCTTGCCCATTATTTCAGATAGAGGTACCCAGTTCACCTTGCATTTCTGGAAGACATTTCAGAAGGGACTAGGTACCCAGGTCAAGCTCAGCACAGCTTTTAACCCGCAGACAGATGGACAAGCTGAGTGGACTATTCAGACCTTGGAAGATATGCTGAGAGTGTGTGTGATCGATTTCAAGGGCAGTTGAGATGATCACCTACTTCTCATCGAGTTTGCGTACAACAACAGCTACCACTCCAGTCTACAGATGGCCCCCTTTGAGGCATTATATGGTAGGAGATGTAGGTCTCCTATAGGGTGGTTTGAGGTTGGTGAAGCTACGCTGATAGGTCCAGAATCAGTTCATAAGGCTATGCAGAAGGTGCAACTTATCAGGGAGAGGTTGAAAATAGTGCAAAGCCATCAGAAATTCTATGTTGATGTAAGGAGAAGAGAGTTAGAGTTTTCAGTGGATGATTGGGTTTATCTGAAAATTTCACCCATGAAAGGGGTGATGAAGTTTGGGATGAAAGAAAAACTCAATCCAAGATATGTGGGACCCTACAGAATTCTCAAGCGAATTGGCAGTGTGGCATATGAGTTAGAACTATCTCCAGAATTAGCATCTGTGCACCCAGTCTTCCTTGTGTCACTATAGAAGAAGTGCATCAGTGATCCAAATTAAGTTGTGCCCCTAGATAGTGTGGGAATTAAAGATAGTCTCTCTTACGAAGAGGTCCCAGTTCAGATCCTTGCCGTCAGGTTCGTATGCTGAGGAATAAGGAAGTCGCTTTAGTGAAAGTCTTGTGGAGGAACCAGCTAGTTGAGAGAGCCCCATGGGAAGCGGAAGCAGACATGATGGCCAGATACCCCTCACTTACTCCCTTCCAATTTGGTTCCAACATTAGGTACTAAATCTCTCCTTAGTACTCTATTCAGATTTTCTATGTGCATTCTAGTTGCATCAACTCTATTAGCATAGTTAAGTCAGTTTGGAGTCGGTTCCTCTTTCAGAAACTAGCTCATAGTCTCAGTCTAGGAATTATAGCTCTTTCCATAGTTTTCCACCAGTTCTAGTCTTCATTCGAGGATGAATGATCCCAAGGGGGAGATATTGTAACTGATGTCGCCCAAATTACACCTCGCAATTGAGATATAAGCGGTCGATTGTCAAATATAGAACCCAGCAAAGGTTGAGGTTGATCCCACAGGGAATATGGTAAGAACTTAAGTTAATGCGAATAACTGTTACTATTCAGTTACTTATTTCTAAAGGGGGGGAAATATAGAATAATAAACAAAAGTAAAACTACTGAATGCTTAGATCAAATTCGGTTGTATTCAATAAACGACTTAACTAGGATTGTATTCCCCAAGACTTCATAACCACAAGGCTTATACACTAGTGATCTATTCCTATGTTTAGCATGCAATATTGGTAAGTTAAATTCACCTAAATGGTTGGTCCCCTATCTAGATGATTATTACCATGCAACTTGGTCTGTATATGGGTGTACTTTAATTAACCCTTACCCTTAATATCGGATTAGCTATCCCCGAACAAGTTCAAGCTATTAGGTGAGGGTTGATAGCCTCAAATTTCCGTTGTTAATCCCTTTTTCCATTCATTACCTCCTTGGTCCGGTAAGTAAGAATAAGGCATGTCCTAACGTTTGAAACAGTCAAGAATCAATCAAAACGAAGGGAAAAATAATGCATGCATTAAACCCCATTCAAGAATCACTAAGTATTTTACCTATGTGTGTTAATTCATCTTGGTTCCCACAAATCTAGTTATGGGTTTTGCCACTCATGCTTGTATGATCACAATCATAAATTATTGAATAAATCATAATTGCAACATAGAAATTATCGTGGAAGAAAAACCAAGTAGATTGAATAAAACTCCAAAATTGATGATTAAATTCCAATGTTTCTTTTGATCCTCAAATCCAAGAACAAAATTGTAAATCTCGT
>JACEIK010004632.1:99038-114209 GCA_018107945.1 Datura stramonium | reverse complement strand
TTTCTTTCGGCAAGTTAGTTTCTTCAGCATAATAATCCAGTATGAATCCCAATAAAGTATGTCAGGAGTATGTTACCATGTTTAGTTGTCGTTGTTAGTTAAGACTTGTAATTGTATTGTTTTGGGCTGGATTGCCTGTATAGCAACCGTGACAGCCCCAAGGTTAATAGTTCTGTTGACTCATCCACCAGGGGCGAGGATACGTCGCTCTACGTAGCGGCATGCCGTACGCAAGGGACGAAGATGGGGAGACAAATCCTCATATTTGTCGAGGTTGTCCTTATACACACTCTTGTTGAGCACTTACGCCCGAGGTGTAGATATCAGGAGTCCTCCGGACTCAAGCAAAGCTATAGTTAGGGGTCAAGCGGGCCCAGTTGCAGACCCAGGGGATCGGTAGGATGCTTATAGCTGGTAGTTGACTCAGTATGACCTGGATAGGGGTATATAGATTGAGGTGTACTCACTAGGGCTAATGGAGGCCTAGGTGAGTTGTTCTGTGCTGATCCATCACCTTGGAGTTTCAGTCAGCCGCACAGAGCCATCAGCTCCCTTCTTCCGGAGCTTGTGTGATAGAGGTTTACTTCTTTTTGGTTGGACAGTATGGGTAGGCCGGGGCCCTATCCCGACCATCTTATTACTCCTAGAGGCTTGCAGATTGTATTATTTCCCTGTGGTTAGTCGATATCGGCCGTGTGGGGCCTTGTGTAGCTGTTGATTGATGGCCTTGTTGGTCATAGCTCAGTTTAGTATCTGATTTTACCCTACAGTTATAACTAGATATCATGGAGGCCTTGTTGGCCTGCATGGGACTCCCTATGTTTTCTTTTCTCTGGTTAGTTGTTTATTTTCACAGGTGGCTATAGGCCTTGTCGGTCGGGGGTTGTATTTACAGCCGCTATATAGCCCGTTGTTTTCTTTACTCTAGAGTTAGAGTCAGCCCTGCACTAGAGGTGCTTAGGCTCAGTCAGCTTAGTAGCTCAGGTCCTAGTAAGGCACCAGGTGCCAGTCATGCCTCCCAAGGTGGGGCGTGACAAGCTCTTGAGCCATTTCTTGTTTTTATAGCCTCAAATATGCTAAACTTCCCATGGATCTGCGGCTAAGGGCATCAGCTACAATATTAGCCTTCCTTGGGTGGTACACGATGTTTACGTCCTAGTCTTTCAACAATTCTATCCAAATACGCTGTCGTAAATTCAACTCTTTCTGGGTGAAGATCAACTGTAGGCTTTTAGATCAGTAAAATTATCCACGTGCATTCCATATAAATAATGCTTCCATATTTTCAAGGCATGTACCACTGTAGCTAATTCTAATCATGGGTAGGGTAGTTCTTTTCATATTCCTTAGCTGCCTCGAAGCATAAGGAATCACCTTGTCATGTTGCATCAGAACACACCTTAACCCAACGCCCATAGCGTCACAGTATATAGAATACCCCTCTAAACCCTAGGGTAAGGCCAATATTGGTGCAGATGTCAACCTATTTTTCAGCTCCTAGAAACTCTGCTCACAAGCCTCGATCCAGTGGAATTTGGTTGTTTTCTGAGTCAATCTGGTCAATGGCGCTGATAGGGTAAAGAATCCCTCCACGAACCTTCTGTAATACTCGGCTAACACTAGGAAGCTATGAACCTCTATTGGAGTTGTAGGTCTAGGCCATGTTTTAAATTCCTCAATTTTCTATGAATCAACCCGGATACCTGTATCTAACAAAATGTGGCCTAAGAAAGCTACCGAATTCAACCAGAACTCACATTTAGAGAAAATTCTATATAACTAGCGGTCCCTGAGGATCTGAAGTACAGTTGGAAAAATAATCTTTGTGTTCAGCTTCTGAGTAGGAATATACCAGAATATCATCAATAAACACTATCACAAACAGATCTAGATACGGCCTGAAGATACTATTCATCAGATCCATGAACACTGTTGGGGCATTCGTCAATCCAAAGTACATGACTAAATATTCTAAATGACCATACCTGGTCTTGAAATTTGTCTTCGGGATATCTTTCTCCCGAACTTGCACTTGATGGTACCTGGAACTTAAGTCAATCTTGGAGAAATATTTCTCCCCTTGCAATTGATCAAACAAATCATCTATCCTTGGAAGAGGGTATTTATTCTTAATATTAACTTTACTCAACTGGAGATAATCTATACACATCTGTAGGGAGCCATCTTTCTTTCTCACAAACAGAACTAGCTTACCCCACGGCAAAGTACTAGGTCTGATAAAACCCTTATCTAACAAGTTTTTCAACTGTTCTTTCAGCTCTTTCAATTCAGCGTGAGCCATTTTATACGGAGGGATGGATATAGGCTGGGTACCTGGTAGAAAATGGATAGAGAAATCGATCTCACGCTTTGGGGAAATACAAGGAAGCCCATCTAGGAACACATCCAGAAACTCACTAACCACCGGGATGGACAGAAGAGTCGAGGATTCTTCTTGCACATCCCGAACCCTAACAATATGGTAAATACAACCCTTCACTATCAACTTTCTCGCCCGAAGATAGGATATGAACCTACCTTTTAGCGTAGCTATAGTGCCCTTCCATTCTCGCACTACCTCCCATGGAAAATGAAATCGGACGGTCCTGGTCCAACATTCTACATTGGCATAGCATGGTGCTAGACAATCCATACCCATAATTACATCAAAATCAATCATTTCTAGCTCCACTAAATCTACTAAGGTATGGCAACCGACAATCTCTACTGTACAACTCTGGAAAATTCTCTTAGAAACAATAAAGCTGCCGACAGGTGTAGACACCGAGAAAGGTCGCTGAAGCAATTCTGGTGTTATACCAAACTTTTGGGCTACTAATGGAGTAACATAAGACAAAGTGGAACCTGGATCTATTAAAGCATAAACTGGGTGACAAAAAATATCCAGCATACTTGTCACAACATCTGGTGACAACTCTGACTCCTATCGCCCCGGTAGAGCATAAGTGTGATCCTGATCTAGCCCGGTTTCTGCCGGCAGGAACAGAGGGCCTGCACCCTAAAGGAGGTGCTGGAGCATATGAACCTTCTAAGGACCTATTTTTATGGTCCCGATCATCCTAGTGCCTAGTTGGACAGTCCCTCATCATATGTCCCTCCTATCCATAGGATAGCAGGCGGTGGAGCCGTATTTTCATCTCCTCAGATGTCACCTATCACAGGTACTGAAACATGGTATGGCTGGTCCCATCTGATCTGAACCCCCTACTACTACGAGCCTGATGCTCATGAACTTTCACCGGGACTTGACTGTCCATGGCGATCTGATCTGCTGCCCTTTTGCTACTAAATGGGGGCCTAGGTGGCCTACCTAATAAACAAGGCCTAGGCCCACCCTGAAAATTTGCTTGAAAGTCTAGAGGTCTATCCTTTTGACGCTGCTCCTGACCTACCCTATCAATCGCGTACTGATGTTGTCTGATTTTCTCTATGTTCTGAGCAAAGGCCTGAATTCGTGAGATGTCCATATCCTCTCGCAATGTGGCTGTGATACACTACTCCACATATTCTAGCACAAGTCCCATAATAATTGGGCTCGACAACAGCTGGTACTACTAGCTGAGGCTGACACTAGACAACCATCATCTGAACCAACATGTATATTGTGCTCCTAATCTCTTGGTCTGATGGCACAGGGATGGCTTGGGGTGGTACTAGTATATCAGCCGCCCTAAAGGGTTCCTGGAGTGGCGGAGAATGCTGGGGAGACCAGGGTGAAGTCTCCCTATCGCTGTCAGATTGAGCTGGCTCTAGCTGGGGCCCCCTACTTGTGCCCTCTTCCGCTGCCATGTCCAACTCCCGCCCAGTCGTGGTCTGTTGTGCGTCAGACATTTTTCTATGTAGATAAGCAGAATAATGTAAGCTAAGGGAGTACCCTATACAACACAGCTCTATAGCATGACTGGAGGAGAAATGAGGGTAACCACACTATTATGCCTCGTAGCCTCCTGTCTATAAAATGTGGTGCACAACACACACATAGACAAGACTCTACTTGACACGCTCTCAGACTCCTTGGGATACGACCTACTTCGATACCAAGTTTTTCATGCCCTGCCTTGGGGGGCATGACTGGTACCTAGTGCCACACTGGGACCTGGGCTAACCTTACTGGGAATAGGCACCTCTGGTTCTTGCCAGTAACTTAAAATCAAGAAAACAACGAGCTATATCTCGGTTGTAAACACAGCCCCGGGCCAAAAAGGCCACCATGGTGTCTATTCATAATGGAAGAAAAATAAGTAACCATACTAATACTATGGCCGACAAAGCCGCTAACTAACTAGCTACACTAGGACCCACACGGCCAACACGAAAAATATAATATACATAGGCCCCACACGTCCAACATCAACTAAAAATTGAGAAACTCTACAATCCTCTAAGAGTGGAATAATGTTCAGGAGCCCCGACCTACCAAAAAGTTGTACAACAAAAGAACAAACCTTCTATAACTATCAACTCCGAAGAAAAGGAGCTGACTAAACTGTTGACTCTGACTGGAAGCTAGGAAGGTCCTGAACCACGTCTATCCGCACCTGCAAGCAAGTAATGCAGCACCTCAAAGTTGGGTGTCAGTACAATATGTACCGAATATGTAAGGCAGTAATGAAAGCTGAATGAAGTCAATAGAAGAACTGAAAGTAATCGATAAGGAGAATAGGAATTTAACCTGAATAACCTCACAGTCTAAAATATAACTAGAAAGTATATGTACAAACAAGAACCTAACCAGGCCCCCATAAGCCGGAAGGTACAACCAATACAGAATAACCTACTTGAGCCCCCATAAGCCCCGGAAAGTACAAACAATGCAAACCCCTCTTATTTGGACTACCATAGGTTCGTAGACATGCTATAACTCAGGATTACCCATCCTCTAAAGCTTTATCCGAGCATGGTAGGCTCCTGCAACTAGGTCTGAGCCATTGGGGCTCTTGTAGCTATTTCTGAGCCGTCTAGGCTCCTATAGCTGTATTTAAGCCGTCTGAGCTCCTGTAACTATATTTTAGTCGTCTGGCTTATGTAACTGTGTCTAAGTCATTTGGGCTCCTATTACTATATTTAAGCCATCTGGGCTCTGGTAACTGTATTTGAGTGGAGCTATATACTGTGTCGCCAACTATGCCTTGCATTACTTAGTTTAGTAATATAGGCTAATAGCCACCCTTAGGATTCTGTGGCCTCAAGGTGGTAACAAGATGCTTACTAATCCTTCTAATTGGTAAAAAACTAAACATGAAGCTCCTACGTAGCTTCTGGCGACAGCCAAAACTGGATTTAAACCTTCCATCGAGGAATACTGTACTATACCCTCGTTTCATTTCGTTCTGTGACAGCTAACCACAATACTAATGGGCATGGGCTATTACAAGGTATTGAGTGTATTAGCTAAACAATGGAAGTAACTTTCCAAGAGGAATAGCCTTAACTTACCTCGAATGCCGATTCTCTTCTATCTGGTTAATTTCAACCTGTAGCCGGTGGTTCCACTCAATTGCAGCCATTACGCTGAGAGAATAAGGCTATTTTCAATATTAAGACTCAGCAAACAACAATATCTTTCGATAATAATAACTATAATTAAACTTTATTTAATTTGACCGATAACTCATAATTTCTTGAGAATTTAGAAGGGAGAAATGCTTACCTTTTGCCTGTGGTTGGTTAGGACCCAATTTGGAGTAATTCTGACAACCTTTACTCGGCGGGGTTATGATACACCGAGTGAATTTTCAAGAAATAACTTTGCATAGATGTTCCTCGTAGGCCTAGAACTCGATATCCAAGATGAATTTGCGATTGAAAAGAGTTTGACGACGTAATTTAATGAAAATTAGATGAAATGCTTAGAAATTTCCTTTGTATGGACGAGCCTCTTTTTTTAAATGTTCTTAATGATCTTGAAACCAAGGATCAAATATATATAGTGAGGCCACCGGCAGGGGTGTGTGCAGTGCGCCCCCTATCACGCAGCACCCAGGGCACGACACGCCATCCCATGCGCAGGGGCAGGCTACGCGATGTGGCACCCAGCGGTCTCGGCATCCCATCCGTTTGACAACGCGTTCGTGTGTTCACCCCCGAGCCTTCTCTTGGGTGTGTTATATGCTAAAATTCTCAATATAAATGCACAAACAACGGTCGTATCATGAAAATTTACGGGGTGTAATATTTGAGCCTTATCAAAAAGTGGCGCCGCTTCTGGGGAATACGACTTAAGAATAGATTAATTGCTTGTGTTTAACTTTTAGTTGTTATTTCCCCATTTATGTTTTTTTTCTTCTGTGAGTCATTCAAGTTACAGCAAGGAAGCTACCTCTATGAGCGCTCAAATGGAAGACAAGAAGCTGCTAGTGTCCATAGGAGCGATGATAAATATTGATACACTAGCAGCCGTCTTGATGAATTATGAGGGAGATGGAGTACCGGGGTACACGAAATTAATAAATGCTCTAGAAAGA
This sequence comes from Datura stramonium, assembly GCA_018107945.1. Classification (NCBI taxonomy): domain Eukaryota; kingdom Viridiplantae; phylum Streptophyta; class Magnoliopsida; order Solanales; family Solanaceae; genus Datura; species Datura stramonium. Next base: position 107,724 of record JACEIK010004632.1, on the reverse strand, counting down.
ATGGGGTCGTATAACTTCAGACCAAAGAAGTTAGACCTTGACCTAAAAAATCGTGTAACTCCTCCAACAAATCCATCAATGGAGGTACCACTAGTTCTGAAACTTAAGGCATTACCTTCTCACTTAAAATATGCATTCTTGGGAGAAAAAAAATACTTTTCTAGTAATTATTGCAGCTGACTTAACAGACTAACAAGTAGAATCTTTGGTGACAATATTCAAAAAAGCATAAAAAGGCAATCAGATGGACCATAGAAGACATCATCGGGATCCCTCCAGGCATATGCACCCACAAAATCCAGCTCGAGCCAAATTTTGTACCAAGTATAGAGCACCAGCGATGACTAAACCAACTGATGCAAGAAGTAGTGAAGAAGTAGATTATCAAGTGGTTAGATGCTAGTGCAGTTTACCCCATTGCGAATAGCAAGTGGAAAAGTCTGGTACAATGTGTGCCAAAAAGAGGTGGGATTATAGTGGTACCCAATGAGAAAAATGAGCTAATACCAACAAGACCAGTCACAGGTTGGCGTGTATGTATGGATTACCAAAAACTCAACCATTGGACCTAGAAGGACCATATTCCAATGCCATTCATGGATCAGATGCTTGACAAGTTGGCAGGTAGAGGCTGGTATTGTTTTCTTAATGGTTATTCAGGGTACCATCAGATCTCTACAGCATCGGAAGACCAAGAGAAGACCACCTTCACTTTATCGTATGGAACATTTGCTTTTAGAAGAGTTCCCTTTGGGTTGTGCAATGCCTCAGCTACATTACAGCACTTTATGATGTCAATATTCTCAGATATGGTAGAGGATACCATCGAGGTATTTATGGACAACTTCTCAGTTGTGGGTGAATAATTCGAATCCTTCCTCAAGCATTTAGGCAAAGTGTTAAACAGATGTGAAGAAACTAACATGGTCTTAAATTGGGAGAAATGTCACTTCATGGCCAAAGAAGGAATAGTGTTGGGTCACAAAATCTCTAAAAAAGGGATAGAGGTGGACAAGGCAAAAATTGAAGTAATAGTTGGGTTTCCACCACCTATTCCCGTAAAGGGGTCAGAAGCTTTTTAGGGCATGTAAGATTCTATAGTAGGTTCATCAAATACTTTTCAAAGATTGCACAACCACTATGCAAACTGCTTGAGAAGGAGGTGAAGTTTGAATTTGACGTGGCATGTCTGAAATCCTCTAAATGCCTAAAATAGAAACTCACCACCCCTCCTATTATTATAGCTCCAGATTGGTCTTTCCCATTTGAGGTAATATGTGATGCTAGTTGGGTGGCCCTCGGTGCTTTCCTCAACCAATGGAGAGCGAATATTTTCCACCCCATCTATTATGCCAGTAAAACACTTAATACAACTCAAAAGAACTACATCGTCACCGAACAGGAGCTTCTAGCAGTGGTCTTTGAATTTGAAAATTTTTAGGCATACTTGCTTGGAACTAAGATAATAGTCCATACAGACCATGTTGCCCTGAGGTATATGATGTCTAAAAAGGATGCTAAACCTAGGTTGATCATATAGGTGTTTTTGCTCCAAGAATTTGAATTTGAGGTAAAAGATCGGAAAAGAGTAGAAAATCAGGTAGCCAATCATTTGTCCAGAATAAAATCTGAACCTAGAGCAAAAGATGAGATTGATATCGATGATGCTTTCCTAGATGAACAGGTATTAGTTGTATCTCAAGACTTGATTCCTTGGTTTGTTGACTATGCAAATTGTTTGGTTCGTGACTTGATTCCAGCAAATATGATGCCCCAGCAAAGGAAGAAGTTCTTATTTGATTCTCAGAGGTACTACTGGGATGAATCATACTTATTCCACATTTAATTTTAAGTAGAATTGGATTTTCAATTTTTCCGGACTTAACTTCTACTACCAAGAATGAATCCGAACTGCTTTGCATTACCATGCCACCTTCAGCTGAATCCACCAACTGCACCCCTAACCAGGATAGCCTGTGAACTTTTTTCCCTAGCTCCCTCTTGCCTTTCTAAATGTAAGCTACACTTCCCATAGACTGCCTACTTAGGGTGTTAGCCACCACATTGGCTTTGCCCGGGTGATACAGTACACTCATGTCGTAGTCTTTCAAGAGCTCTGACCACCTTCTCTATCGGAGGTTTAGGTCCTTCTGGCTGAACACGTACTGAAGACTCTTATGGTCTGTAAATACATCTATGTGAGCTCCATATAAGTAATTCCTCCACAATCTTAGCGCGAACACCACCGCTGCCAAATCCAAGTCATGAGTTGGATAATTCTTCTCATGAACTTTGAGTTGTCTGGAGGCATAGGATATTACTTTGCCCGACTGCATTAGGACGCAACCGAGTCCAACTCTGGAAGCATCACAATAAAAACCAACCCATCTAATCCTTCTAGCAGGGTCAAAACTGGAGTGGTAGTGAGTCGAGTCTTCAACTCCTGGAAACTCTTCTCACACTCATCCGACCACTGAAATTTCACCTTTTTCTAGGTTAACTTGGTCAGAGGAGATGCTATAGAGGAGAAACCTTCTACAAACCATCGATAATAGCTTACTAAGCCAGGGAAGCTCCTGATTTCAGTAGGAGAGGTAGGTCTGGGCCAATCCTTAACTGTTGCTATCTTATGAGGATCTACTTATATCCCCTCACCTGAGACCACATGACCCAAGAAAGTCACAGACTTCTACCAGAATTCAAACTTGCTGAACTTGGTGAATAACTGGTGATCTCTGAGGGTCTGTAATGCTACCCTTAGGTGATTGGAATGCTCTTCCTCATTTTCGGAGTATACTTGAATGTTGTCGATGAGTACAATGAAGAACATATCCAGGTACTGCTTGAAGACCCTATTAATCAAATCCATGAAGGTTGCTAGGGTGTTTGTTAACCAAAAGGACATCACCACAAACTTGTAGTGACCATACCGAGTTTGGAATGTTGTTTTCAGTATGTCACACTCCCTAATTCTTGGCTGATGGTACCCTGACCTGAGGTCAATCTTGGAGAAACAACTGGCTCCCTGAAGTTGGTCAAATAGATCGTCAATTCTGGGTAGAGGGTACTTGTTCTTGACTGTGACTTTGTTCAGTTGACAGTAATCTGTGCACATTCTGAGGGTACCATCCTTCTTACGCACGAATAGCACTGGAGCACCCCAGGGAGAGATGTTCGGTATAATAAAACCCTTGTCAAGAAGATCTTTTAGCTGCTTCTTTAATTCCTTAATCTCGGGTAGAGCCATTCTATAAGGATAGATGGAGATGGGCTGAGTATTTGAGAGAAGATCTATTCCGAAGTCTATTTCCTATTCACGGGGAACTTCGAGAAGGTCCTCAGGAAATACATTAGGGAATTTGCTGATAATTGGAACTGACTGAATGGTTGGGGTCTTAGAGTTGGAATCCTTAACCCCAACCAGATGATATAGACATCCTTTGGAAATGAGTTTCTGGGCCTTAAGCTAGGAAATACACCTACCCTTAGGCACTGAACTGTTTCCCTTCCATTCTACAACTTGCTTATTAGGAAACTGGAACTTGACAACTCTAGTTCTGCAGTCAACTGAGGCATAACAGGAGTGTAACCAATCCATTCCTAGAATAAGGTCGAAGTCGACCATGTCTAGCTTTATGAGATCAACTGGAATTACTTTGTTCATGACTGACACTGGGAAATTTCTATACAGCCGGCTGGCTCTAACTGATTTGCCAACTGTGGTGGAGACTGATAATGGTTCTAAGAGGACCTATGGACTTATATTGAACCAAACCTCTATATATGGAGTTACGAATGAAAGAGTAGCTCCTGGATCTAAGCGGGCATATACGTCTAGATGGAAGAGACATAAAATACTAGTAACTACGTCAGGTGAGCTTTCCTGATCATGACAAGAAGATAGAGCATAGAAACGATTCTGGCACTGATCGCCATATGTGTACCTGATGAGTTGGCCTGTTGAGCTGGTCGGCCTGCTGGAGCTGCTAAGGTAGTGGATTGTGATCTCTCTCACCCTGCTGAGGGGCACTCTCTGAGTCAGTGTCGAAGCTTTCCACATCCAAAACAACCCTCTCTACCCTATTGACACTCTCCAGGATGATTCTTTCCACACTTGGCCCAAGCTAGATACCTGTTGCCTCTACTATGGGACTTAGACTGAGTGCTAGATGACCCACCCCTTCTATCCTGGCGGGACCGAAAGGTTGGGGCGCTGGCTGAGCTAGGTGTTGGGGCCCTCTGTTGTTGCTACTGTTGTTGCTTCTATGGGCGGTACCACCGCCAGATCTCTGGTGGCCAAAATCTAAATGACCAGTTCTTGCCCGCTTGTTCTTACGTTCCATATCTTTTATCTTCTTTGCTCAATCTGCTAGGCATAAACAATTAGGCTAGAGAGGTCTATGTCCTTGATCAACATTGCGGTCTTGCACTCATTGAGGACTAGATTAAATACTCCATTAACGAACTTCAGCATACGAGCCCTTGGCTCGGCTACCATCTCTGGAGCATACTTTGATAGTCTGGTAAACTCAAGAACATACTCCTCCACTGTCCATTTGCCCTGTCGTAGGTTCATAAACTCTGCCATCTTAGCCTCCCTCAACTCCCGAGGGAAAAACCTATCTAGGAAAGCTATGTGGAACTCCTCCCACTCCACCGGTCCTACTCCCGCTGGCTACCCCTCCTTCCATTGTTCATACCAAACCTGGGCTACCCCTTTAAGCTGATAGGCAGCCAGGTCAGCACTCTTGGAGGAGCTGACACCCATAATACGGGTAATCTTCCTGACCTCATCTATAAAATCTTGGGGGTCCTCCCCCACTTTAGATCCTTGAAACGATGGAGGGTTCATATGGGTGAAGTCCCGCACCCTTGCAGCTACTGTAGACCCATTCGGGTTCACCGGCACAACCTGCTAATTCACTTAATTGGTCACAGTCTGAGCCAGTAACTGAATGGCTGCTCTGAACTCTGTGGTAGAAACTAAATCATCTTAAGGAGCTGCGGGGGTTGGTGGAGCAGGTCTATTGGCATTACCGGCCTTCTTCCGTTACCGCGTTTAGGAGGCATAGTTCACTGAAATAAAGTAGAGCACAAATTAGAAGGACATTTCTGGAATTGAACTTTTACGCACGATAAAGAATATGAACAAAGGAAATTTTCCTAATAACATCTTGTAGCCTCCTCGTCATAAGTGTGGCATGCTTCACACCCATGAAAAGGACTCTACTCGATGCAGCTTTCAGACTTTCCGAGGATACTCTAAACCTAGTGCTCTAATACCAAGTTTGTCACGCCTTGAGACTACACCCTGGACGTAACACGGTATTTGAATTCACAAGTGACCCCAAGTCAACCTTTGATCTATCATACACCAGTATTCTGAGTAAACATGCATAGCGGAACTTGGAAACAATATCATAAAGCATTTACGAAAAATAAGTCTGAAAATATAAAGTTCAAAATATTTGAATAATACTAATAAATCTGAAAATCATGTCTGTCTGAAAGCCATCTAACTGAGGAGCTATTGGGACAAGCCCCCAGTTAAATCTAAGTCTAACTGAATCTAATAAATGATTGAAGGAAAGAAATAATGGCCTCAGATAATGAGGACTCACACTTAAACTGCTAAGATGGAGAATCTAAACTGCGGTGTCAAGCGGTGCTGAGTCTGAGAACCTGCAGCTATATCATGAAACGATACAACATAAAAGTATGCATCAGTACTTTGAATGTACTGAGTAAGTGGGAGAAACATAACTGAATATAAAGTCCAAGCTGAAATGACACGCAATGACCAACATATAAGATGAATTGAACTACTGATGTAATTTGAAATGATCAAGATGACCCTGTCTGATGGTCAAGGACATGCCCTAAGTCTGAAACACTGAGTCTAAGATACTGTACTGAACTGAGCTAAACTGATAGGGCTGAAACTGATAGACTGACTAGTGGGAGAGTCTGTAACCGACATATAACCACGTGAGCTAGACGTGGAGTCCGATGTATACACACCATCGATAGGACTCAATATACCTTGCCAGGGTATAAAGGCATGAACTGGGTGATCACAAAATTTTGGGGACAATCAGGACAAAAATATGTAACTGTAACCTACAATGGCAATGTAGTTCTGGGAACTTGGGTGCCCTGGAACCCCGGTCTGCTCAGTGCTAAGTCCTACTCCCATTGGAAAACCTATACTGAACTACTAGGGTAATACCTTGAAACTGAGGTCCAAGAATAGTCAGGGACATATAACTAAAAGCACCCTAAGAGTCTTATCGGACCAGATTTTGAAACTAGGTTCTAGACTGGCAGAACTGCTCATCTAGAAGTGTCGTAACCATCTAAGAACAAATTGAAATCTGAACTGGGGTCCTGGGGCTAGTCAGAGCCATTTATCTTAAATGTTATGACTACCTAGTGGACCAATAACTGAATTTTGATTCTAATTCTTCTTTGTGGGAGGTACTACTGACACCTCAAGAATTTCTGTAGTCAAACTGATTAGTTGACAATTTATGCATAGTTCTGAAGGGATTCTACATTCTGACTAAACCAAACTATGAAGCCGCTAACAGAGAATCCCACTCATTCCAACAATACGGGAATTACGTAATATAGCAATAACTCAAGAATTCAAGAAAAACTATTTTATCAAGTCTACAATTATTCTTATTAATGGAATATCTGCTCGTTTCACATATAAAAGAGTTTCAAGGAAAATTTAGCCAAAACATGCTTAATTCACTACAGGGAGATTTTCAAGCAAAAATCATCTTCATACAAGAATTCAAGGCTTCAATTCACTCTTGCAAGAATCTCGATAATTTAAGTAAGAACTGATGGAACTCATATCGATAATAAATGAGAATATCATTCTATGAGAGATTGACGAATAATAACATGTAATTTCTACGTATTCGAAAAACTCAGGGATAAAACTAATTGAAAAGTTATGGAAAAATTTTGGGGGACAAAAAGGAAGAATAGTTTCCCTTGTTGAATACCCACATACCAGACGAAGAATCTTGGAGAAATTGCTGAAGAATCGAAGAAGAAAGATTTGCCCTAGCTAATGCTCTGAACTTTTCTGAGAGGAACTCTACATTCTGCTTCGTGAAAGTTTGAGTGGGAAATGAGGAAATGAGCCCCTTACCCCCACTAAAACATCTGAAATAAATGGTAAAACAACATAGTTTAAAGCATGGGAGGGTAGAATATTACTAAATAGCCCTAAGGAAATCACTGGGAAAAATAGCAAGGTGACCCTAACGAGTGACCTAACAGGTCGTGGTGTCTGACCACGACTCATGGTAACGCCCGTCAAGTACACTGACTAAAAATTAAATGGGGCTAGTAACGAGGGACATAACGAGTCATTACTGGGGACCACGAATCTTTGCCCCCATTCATCAAGTACACTGCCAACTTCTCATGTTTCTAGATTTTGGCCTGACAACGAGTCGTGGGACCTGACCAAGACTCATGAGGTCACCCATTGGGAACACTGACTTTTTCCTTAGGCATCCTTCTCACGGATGACCTAACGAGTCGTTGGGTCCCTTAACGATTCGTTGGGTGGGTCATTCTACAACATTTCTGCTATTTTCCAGATTTTCTGATTTGAGTCCTGGATATCAATTTTAAGCTTCCGGGGTGTTACAATATCTCCCTCTTGGAAACATTTATCCTTGAATGTTAGAAAACTCATAGGAATTAGAAAAATAACAATCAAAATCTCCAGTTACTGCTCATTTACTTTCAAAACTACCAAAATGACTACCTCCATTTTCGAGTACTTAATTGAATTGAATTTGTTTTTCATATATATACATCCAAAGTCAAAAAGAAAAATTATACACAAGAACTAAAATCAATCAACTAGTTTAGGTCTTAAAGCAAAATTCATATTTCAAGCTACAACAGAGTCTATAGAGAACAAGTGCGGGTATTTGGCCATCATGTCTACCCCATCCTCCCACGTAGCTCCTTCCACCTGCTGATTTCTCCATAGGACCTTGACAGACGCTATTTCCTTATTCCTTAATTTACGAACCTGATGGTCAAGGATCTTGACTGGTACCTCCTCATATGTGAGACTATCCTTGATTCCAACATTGTCCAATGACACCACAAAGGTTGGATCTCCAATGTACTTCTTCAAAAGTGACACATGGAAAATTGGGTGTACATCTTCTAGTTCTGAAGGGAAATCTAGCTCATAGGCCACATTGCCGATACGCCGCAAAATTCTATAAGGTCCCACATACCTTAGACTGAGTTTCCCTTTCTTTCCAAACCTCATCACCCTTTTCATGAGAAATTTACAGGTATACCCAGTCATCAACTGTAAACTCTAATTCTCTCCTCCGCACATCGGCATAACATTTCTGACGGCTCTGAGCTGTTTTCAACCTTTCTCGAATGAGCTAAACTTTCTGCATTGCCTCATGAACCGAGTCTTGCCCTATCAAGGTGGCTTCTGATCTTGGGCATAATTACATGCCCAAGTGATACTAAAATGCTTCATTTCATCTTGTTTATCTATCGTTATGTGTGCATTCTCATGTGATATTTAGTTAAAATGTGAATTTATACTAACTAACATGATTAGTGTTGTTTTGCAGGTAAAATGGAATTTTGGGAAGCTAAGATACATGTTGGTAAAAATCGG
>JACEIK010004632.1:71337-90416 GCA_018107945.1 Datura stramonium | reverse complement strand
AAAATAAATAAAATAAAGATTGTTTTGGAAAATTAAACTACTAAAACTTCAAATGTAAAAAATTAACTTAAACAAATGCAAGCTTGATTGTATTGCGATAATGAAGACAGACCATGGCAATGACACTTGGTTGGTTTCAAGTTGAGTTTTCCAGACGTAATTAAACTAGCGTGATTCTTCCTACGGTTGTTAGTTGCAAGTTACTACCCTATTTCTTGCCACTATCCCTAACATCCAAGAACTATTTTATGAACCCTAACACCTATATCCCTATGGTTGCAAGAGAACAATGTAACGACGATTATGCCTACTAGTATTTCAACTAAACGGGGTTGAAGGGTACATCCCTATCCTCAACAACAACTTCTATCCTGTCATCCATGGGTTCAAGGATTTTTGAATTCCCATTTTGTATTTATTTTTAACCCTTTCGATTCCCTTTCCCAAGTTCAATCGAAAGCCAACATATTACTTACAAGGTGATCAATCTCAATAGTAATAAATTAGCACAAATAAATACAAACAACTATAAAAGAAGAATCAAAACTAAGTTTATTTAGTCTGTCAAACAACCAACCATTCACCATGGCCACAACACTAGCATATGAGTTTAGCCACTCATAGATAAGTGGAAAACAAATACTTAGTCACATCATGGGAAAATATGAAGTAAAGAAAAGAAAACCTAGTTGTAGAACCTTGTCTTCCTTCCAAACGGCTTACAAGCTTTCATGAATGAATACGGAATAAAAATGAGTAAAGACTGCTTCAAAAAATTCCAAAACTACTCTAAGAAGGCCAAAATTATGTAAAAAATTACCTAAGGCTTATATTTATAGATGAGCCTTCAAATGACGCTTCTGCCCTTCAAGGCTTGGCTTTAAAATCAGAATTTTTCATCACGGAATGACCCTGGCACGTCACCCCTCCTATCTCGCCATAAACTTAGTCAAACTTCCAGCAATTTCAGCTCTAGATAGGGTCTGGCGCGCCGCCCCAGCCATAGCATCAGACTAAGATTTTTTTCTCTAAAGTTTGGAACTTGGTGTGGGGCGCCAACCATAGCACCAAACCCGTCAGATCCTAAAATCTTCATTTCTTGCATATTTTTTGGCCCATTTTTCTTAGTTTCCTACTCAAATCATTTGTTAGCACATAAAATATAGACAGACATGAATTAAAGCATAAATTAAGGATTATGAACTCAAACCATGATAAAATATGGGTAAAAACATGACAAATGTGCATAAAAATATGCCCAACATCAGCACTCCACACTAAAACCATTTTTAGTCCTCGAATAATCCTTAAACACATACCTAAAATTATGTTTCACCATCACAATTGACACCTCTATCAACTCATACTCAACCAACTAGCATGGAGAAAACATAAAGTGGTTTATCATCAGATAATAATTATCAACAAAGCACATAGAAAGATTTCATAATAAACAATACACAACCTCTATAAATGACTCATCTTTTCAACACAAAGGGCCAACATGATTAAATGTGACACATGCAACAAGTATTACACACGCTCCCCAAAGAAACTATGCTTAGGGTNCTTTTCAACACAAAGGGCCAACATGATTAAATGTGACACATGCAACAAGTATTACACTGAATTAGACCTCTTGTGCCCCTCACTTTTAGTGATGTCACTAAGAAATAATAAGGCTTGTAGGTTCAATAAGGGTAATTAGAAGAATGATTAGGAAGGTAAAACAAATGTGGGAAAACATGGCTTTTCAAAGAAATGCCTTGATCATCTCTCAACTCCCTACCAACTAGTTATCCTACATATACTAAGGCAAGTTCTAGATGCTACAATATATACATACAAAACAATTCAGCTCACCTCTCATGGCAACAAGAATTTAATCAGTTTCTATAGCTACAAATTCACACAATCATATTGAATGATAGGTTAATTTCACAATTAAGTCCTAAGGATATGTTAAGTCGAATAGGTTAATTTCACAATTAAGCCCTAAGGATATGTTAAGTCAAATTAATGAGATATGTGCATCTCTCAAGGATTCTAGCTCATGCAATCAAGATGACTACTCTATTTACTCTAGCATAACAGCTAGCAGAATATCAAAAAGCATACAAGTGTATAACCTATGACTCAATCCTAAAAAAATTTAAAAAAGAGTATGACAAAACTTCCCTTAAGATGGTCGTCATCCATCTATCACAGTGAAACGTCATTACTCTATGACTACAATGACTCAGACAAAACAAAACAAAAATTAAAAATTTACTCCAAAATAAAGCAATCAAACATAACATAGTCAAGATGAACAACAAGTCAAAAATCCCATGCATCCAAGTCAATATCACCATACCAGCTATTACAATCCAAGACCTATGAATCATTAAGCTACTGCTACTAGAAATGACATAATAATGCTACGACCTACAAATATAGCAATTAAAGAATAATCAGAATCTAACTTTCCTCCACCCCATACTTAAAAAGGTGCACTGTCCTTAGTGCACACACAATCACACTATAAAGGAGGAGAAAAGAAACTTCCTGGTAGTTAAGCATCATCCTGCATGGCACTTGTAGCAGCATCATACTCCTCTATGTCTAAATCATCAACACCATCAGTAAGGATTGTAGCCTCATCATCATCAATCGGCTGCTCAAAAGTCGGGCCCACTTGACACATCAACATAGAACTATTTGTGAGTGGGTATCGTGCCTCTAAAGCTATCATCTCCTCTTCAGTGGTTGGTCGACCTACCATCTTCAGCTGTAATTCCAACATCCCAAACATACGGCCCTGCCAACTCTCATCTCGGGCTTGCCGATCAGCTATAGTAAGAGAGGGTCCTGCAGAAGGGGCAGTCTCGTTCACCTTTGTGGCATCTACCATTTGTCCTGCCAAAGGTAAAATAAGGTATGCATCCTCCTCCTCGATACATGCCTCCCTCAACTACATGGTCAATAGACTGGCATGAAAATATTTCCATTTATAATTATCTCGTGATCTACTCATATTGTGATGAATAATAGAACCAAAATTAACCGGTATCTCCTTCATCAACATGTACACCAAGACAATCCGCTCGCGAGTCACCTCTGTCAAATGTGTCCTAGGGAGAAAGACAGCACATACCAACTTCGCCAACACCTTTTCCTCCCTATTCAAATAGGAAAATTCAAGTGAGAAATGAGTGCCATTATGATCGTTTGCCCATTAGGCAGATGAGTTCTCATCGCATAAAGTGTGGTAAATGTCTATGTATGGCGGCTTCTCCAACAAGATGAAACACTCCGAAGGATATACTACATGTGTCTCTAAGAAGCCATTGAACCTTTTTTCTGTGAATTGCACAACCTGTCCTCTAATCTTGATCTTTGTACTCTCTTTGAAAGAGGTGTCCCAATTTGCGTAGAATTCCCTTACCAAAGTGAGGTTGTGCCTCTCCAGCTCATTGAAGATATAGCTAGCTCCCAACTCATATATCTTGTCCCGAATAGCCGAGAACTCAAGTGCCAAGCGGCCCTCATCTATCCAGTTCTCAGGTGCATACTTGGGTTCTTTTTAAGTGTTAAACCAAGTAAGCCCATGAGGCTCTACTGCTTTTTCTCCAAATCTCCTTGCGGGGCCTTCTTTGGAAGTCGAAGAACTAGCTTCCATTTTTCTTGATCTACCCCTCTTTCGGCTCTTCTCATCTACAATCACCTCCTTTCCTATTGGTTCCATAGTACCTAGAAAGCAAAAAAATCAAGAACTTTACAAAATTATTTTGTGAACCAAATGGCTAACTAACTAAGTGTGGAATATGCAAAATTCACCCCACACTTAATTTGCTAGCGTATATGTGAGAATTTGTCAAATAGGGTACTCTTGACTTCCCCCATCATCATCCAATCTCAACAATCCAATTTAATTCACTAACTCATACTACACCAAGTTCATGAATTTTTCTATCTTTTCAACTCCTCTAGCTTTTAACTTTTAATCAAGAATGCACTATCTAGGCTATCCCTCTCACTTTCCTTCTCCAATTCATAATTCATGTAATTTCATATAATGGAGTAACAATATTCAATTCAATCAACCAACAATAAACAATTTACTACCATTCAACATGAATTAATCAATAATTTCACCAACTCAAGCAATTGTCACATTTAAGAATTCAAAGCTTCATGTACTTTCTCTCTTTACAATTAATGCACCTACCCACCAATATTTAAGAATTCAATTCACCTACCTCATCATCCCCACAAGTTCAAATCACCATCTTCAATCAAGAATCAAGCTACCCAACAAAGGTAACATACAATCATGAAATAATTTAAGACTTTATGCTCGTAAAATCCAAAACATGAAATTCAAGTTTTTCACCAACAATGGTGATTTTAGGTTCTAAATCTTGGGGAAGAAGGGTATGGGAGCATGGTTCCATCATTAATCAAATAAGAGAGAAGAAATATACTTACTTGAGTTGAAGATGAGAGCTTCACCAACTTATTAGAGAAAACAACAATAGAGGGGAGAGAGAGTGGGAGTTACGGCCTATGGGAGAGAGAGAAATTTTTTTCTTTTTCTTTTTCAACTTTTTGAGGGAAAAGAATGAATGAGAATTATAAATAAAAGGTATGGCATGGGATTTTATGTAATTTTAAGTCTTTTGATATAATATTGACTCAAATTGTCCAACATTTTTGTCCATCAAGCCTCTAGTGCGCCGGCCCCTCTATCTCACCATAGACTTAGAAAAAAAATTTCTCTAGAGATAGGGGCTGGCATGAAGCTCCCCTATAGCCTCACCTAACAAAATTTTAATCTTCTAGGATTTAACTCTTGGCGTCTCATGCCAAGCGTCTCACCCCAAACTTACACTTTTTAGCTCAATGTCCCAGCTTGCTCTTTTCTTTTACGCCCTGTTCATCTCTACAAAACAAATAAAAATATACAAATTGTTAAAAAGAAAGGATGGTTTGCCTCCCATCAAGCGCCTTATTTTATTTCGTGGCACGACATTCATGGGTTGCCTCCCATGCAACACCTGATTTAACATCACGACACGACTATGGTCCCCGTCACTCCTTCATTCGAGTGGACTTGTGACCATACCAAAGATCTGCTAAACTTTCATGCAGCACTTCGTACTCCACTAACTGATTACAACCTCCAGGTTCTCCCACCAGCTTCACCTTGAAGTCCTCATAATGAGGTGGCATTTGTGCTGCTCTGAAAATTTCAAATACTGTCTCCGTCCATGTACTCTCATATACATCCTGCCCGACTAAACATGTATGACTGCATTAGTGGTGGCTAAAACTCCTCTATCCATAATGAAGTGAACTGCTACATCTTCCTCATAGTCGAAGATTATGAAGTCCACCGGCAGGATGAAAGGTCCTACCTTAACCAAAACATCTTCATTGATTCCCTTAGGATAGGCCATAGACCGATCCACAAGCTGCAACGTCATTGTGGCATGACGTGGCTCACCTAATCCCATTGTTCTAAATAGGGATGCAAGCAAAAAATTTATGCTCGCACCCAAATCACACAAAGCTAAACCAACTTCCTTGCTTCCAATAGTGACAGGAATAGTGAAACTCCCAGGATCCTTTAACTTTTTAGGAATATTGCTCTTGATTTGGAACTGCACTCTTTCGTAAGAGCCACAATTTCAAACTATGTATGCCTCCTCTTAATTTCCATGATATCCCTGAGATACTTGGCATACTTCGGAACTTCTTGCAAAAGCTCCACCAACAGAATATTCACATGAACATGCTTCAACAACTCAAGAAACATACTAAAGGTTGTGTCCTCTGTCTTTTTCTTCAACCTTTTGAGGAAATGGGGGAGGTGGTCTAGCTACTGCAGTTTTCAGTTGTGGATTGCTAGATTCCCCTACCTCAGTCTAGGATTTCCCGGATTTTTCCTCATTAACTTTTTTCTTTTTAGGGGATAAAATCATCCAGCTCCTTACCACTACGCAAGAAAATAACATTTATATTTTCCTTGGGGTCCTTCTCGATATTAACCAGGAGTGCCCCTTGTGGTCTGTTATTCTGCTGTAGGGCCAATTGCCCCATTTTACTTTTAAGCTCATGGATGGACTTTTTCATTTCATTTACCACTTGCATATGTTGCACCATCTATTGCTTCATTCTCTCCTCAAGAGAACTATTCTGTTGCTAGCCCTATGGCCTTTGATAAGTGTTTTAGGGCCTTTGGAAGTTTTGACTCCCTACCCATAGGGTATTTTCTCCATTTCGGTACCCCTGATTATAACCATTACCTATAAAACCTCCACCACAACCTTATTGTTCCACAAAATATAGACTTAGGATTAAGAGGACAACCTGAATAGGCATGGCCTTCTCCACATGCCTCACATGATTGTGGTGGGATTTGTACTTGTTGTACCTGCTGCATTTGGCTTCCTACTGGTGTGGTCACCAACTTACTGATCACATTCACAAACTATCTAATGTCTGCCGTGATTACTGCTACACCGTCCACCTCAAGCTTTCCCGACACCTTTGCTACTGCAAATCCTCTGGCTGAATCTTGATAATCCTGACTCCTCACATACATGAGGTTCAAGAGAGCCTTAATTTCATCATATCTTTTGAACATAATTTGTCCTTGTGCAGTAGCATCAAGGAGTATCTTAGATTCCGGCTTCATACCCTCAATGAAGTTGTGCCCAATTATCTCCTTAGGTTGCATGTGTTGTGGAAATCCCTTAAGTAACCCTTGTAACGTTCCCATGCTTGAGCTAGTGTTTCTCCATCTCTTTGTACGAATCCGGAGATTTTTCCCCTCAGTTCTTTAGTTCTTCTTGAAGAGAAAAACCAGTTGATGAACTTATTGGAGAGGATCTCCAAAGTGGTGATGGATCCTGCAGGCTCATTTTGAAGCCACTCCTTGGCCTCTCCGCTTAGTGAGAACGAAAATAGAGTCAGCTTTACATATTCATCTGATACATTTTGGTAGTGGATGTTTTCACTCAACTCTACAAATGTCATTAGATTCCTGTAGGGATCCTCGTGTGGCTTTCCCTGAAATTGGCAAGTGTTTTGGACCAACCTCAAAATCCTTTCTTACAGCTCAAAGTTCCTAGTGATTGCCGGTTTAACAATTGCCTTAGAAGCATTTTCCACATTCGGCCTAGCAAACTGCATTACTGGAACTCTCTCATTCTCTTCACTTTCTGCGTGCCCGATGTTTTCCATAGCTAAACTTTAAAAGGTTCTCTCTATTTTAGGATCAAGAGAAGCTAAGGTTGGTCCTTGACTTTTCGTGCTTGGCATACACTAAGGAAAACAACCCTATGAACTTCAACAAAAACAAGAAACAAATGTAAAATATATACTAGCGAAACAAAATTCTAACCTACAAACGATTAAATAATATTCAAGTCCCCGACAATAGTGCCAAAAATTTGATGTCGCATAAGCGCACGTGGTCTTCAAGTAATATAGGATTGTTAAGTCCAGATATCGTACCCATCGGGACTTGTCAATTTAATCATTATAAGGTTGTACTTTGATTTCACTAATCTACGAAAGAAGTAAAATGAAGATTGGTTTCAAAAATTAAACTACTAAAACTTCAAATGTAAAATTTAACTAAAACAAATGCAAGCTTGATTGTATTTCGATAATGATGACAGACTAGGGAAATGACACTTGGTTGTTTTCAAGTTTGAGTTTTTCAGATGTTATTAAACTAGCATGATTCTTCCTATGGTTGTTACTTTCAAGTTACTATCCCATTTCTTGCCACTATACCTAGCATCCAAGAACTATTTCAGAACCCTAACCCCTATATCCCTGTGGTCGCAGGAGAACAATAGAAACGATTATTATGCCTACTTTTATTTCATCTAAACGGGATTGAAGGGTATATTTGTTATACCTCGGGAACCCAAGGATCATACCCGGGAGTCAAACGGGGAAAATTTGGGAAAATGTTGTAGCAGTGCAGGACGGGTCACTAGATGACTCGTGAGGAGACCCCATGAGTTTTCAGGTGGCTTGTGGAGAGGATGGAGTGGGATAAGGAGCTGAGGCCCCCACGGGTGTGGGAACTCATGGTAAGCTACCACGAGTCTTTAGGTCTCCCGTGAGGTGAGGTTGATGGTTACCTGGAAGGTCTGACCAGTGCACCTAACGTATGGGACCCCACGAGTCGTGGCCAGTCCCAACGACTCGTGAGGTGGGTCGTGAGCAAGCCTATGGAAATTTAACTAAGGATGAGGCAGTGTACTTGATGAAAGGTGACCACGACTCATAGTCACTGGTGAAGAGTAATTGAGTCACTCGTTACGAGCCCAACCGACCTGGTATCCAATGCACTTGACGGGCGACACGACGAGTCTTTGCCTGTCCTGACGAGTCCTCAGGTCACCCGTTAGGGTCACCTAGTAGTTTTTATGGTGAATTAGTAAAGGTCTTCTCGTAATTTCCTACACCCCTAATGCCTAAACTGTGTCATTTTAAGGTCGAAACAGGGTCTTTTAAGGGGAAATATTCATGTTAAGTCTCATTTGATGCTTGCAAGAGTTAGAGAAGGGAGTAGGAGGTGATCCTAGGGTTCTTCTTCAAATTCTCTGAATTTTCATCTTGGGCTTCCAGGGGAGTTAAGAATCAAGTAATTCCAGGTATGTGGGGTTTTGAATGGGTAGTTTAGTCTCTACCCATGCCCGATTCTTCCAAAATTCTATGTTTAAAGTTACTCATTCTTTATGGGTCTTAACCCAAATGCATGATTCACCAACAATTGATATGAGCTTGTTGTAGTATGTCTAAATCATGTGTTTTGAATTATTGTGCTCTATTCACTTGTTTTATTCAATGATTGATGATCCAATTCCTAAAAGCATAGGTGCCCAGATCATGAGGATTTTGATAAAGTTCATGGTTATGGTGATTCCTCAAGCATGATATGAATTTATAAATTTTAAGCATGTCTTCAATGCTCATGTTATTATGATCAATTTTTCTATAAAAGTTAAGCATTTCAAGGATGTTGAAAATATGGGAAATTCCAACATGTTGCTTATGGTTCATGAACTATGATTTTGTCCGACCCACGGGCCAAATTTTATGGCTAGTATTACGAATTCTCAAGCATGCTATGATTATCACGATTTAACTAGCCATGCATGTCATGTATGAATTTCTATGAGCACGTTGCATGTTTTGGGAGTAGTACTTAACACCAAGTAGGTTCGGGGCCCAGGTTATGCCCCAAATCTCAGAACTACGTGCCACTGTAGGTTATGTTTGGAACGTCCTTAGTGACCGTCCCCTATGCCCTACGGGGTCTTCATGAGTGATATCACGCTTTTCATGGTTATACCCTTGGCAAGGTATGAACGACCTCCCGACTAGGCTTACAGGTCGGGCTCAATGTATACTCATATGGGGTATGTCGGTTATACAAATCTCCCACTGTTCATCATTGTTTTAATGCATTTATGATTATGTTCTTTTGGCTCAAGTCATGTTTTATGAAATGTTTTTCTCTCATATAGTGACTATGACAGGTTTACGAATGCTTTGGAAAACCTTGAGCCTTACGATATATTTGTGATTTCAGTCCTTATGATCATGATGTCACACTCCTATAACTCTTATGTTTTTAAGTATTGTTTTACACACCTTTTATACTCGGTACATTTCAAGTACTGACCTGCATATTTTCTATGTTATATCATTTCATGATACAGGATCCGGATCTCAGGTTTAGCATCACACCTAGCATGCTCTCTGTTCTGCTCTCAGTGGTGAGTCCTCATGATTTGAGGGCTTTATGTTAAGATCTTGGCTATAATATAGTTTTAGTTTGTTAGGGTTAGTTGGGGTCTTGTCCCTTCAACCCGTCTGTTATGATTAGAGGCTTTCAGACCTATTTGTAGTATTCAACTGTTTATGCTTTGATCATGTATTATTGTTTCTTATATTTCATGTCACGATTTCCTTTCAGTTCATGATCATTAAGATAATTCTTCCGCCTTATGTGAATGGTTTAGTTATATGCTCATGCCATGTGTTGACTTGGGGTCCCACGGGGCTCCTTATCCCGTGTTTACGATTTGGGTGTACTCTCGGGTCATGAAAAATATAGTATTAGAGAAATAGGTTCAGGTGTGTCCTACGGAGTCTAAAAGCCGCGTTAGGTAGATTCTTTTTCATGGGTGTGAAGTGCGCCACACTTATGACGAAGCAGCTACTAAACATTTTAGATAATGTTCCCTTCTTTCAAGCCTCACGAGTTCATTAAAGGAATCTTGAAGGTCACTCAGGTCATGGGGGTGAAAAATGAGGAGTGTGTTGATTTGGCCTCTTATCAGCTAAAGGAGGTCACTTATATTTGGTACAAGCAATGGAAGGACAGAAGGGCAGGAAAGGCGGGTCCTATCAGCTGGGATGTGTTCCACATGGCCTTCCTCGACAGGTTCTTCCCTCGGGAGATGAGGGAATTGAAAGCAGCTGAGTTTGTTAACCTCAAAATGGGAAAGATAACAGTTTTAAAATATTCACTTGAGTTCACTTGCCTGTCGAAGTATGCCCCGGAGTTAGTGATGGACCAGAGGGCACGGGTGAGCAGATTCGTGTAGGGAGTTGTTGAGTATCTAGACAAGGACTACAGAACAACCATGCTTCATCAGGATATGGACTACCCACGGATAGTCCTTTATGCCCAGTAGATGGAGGCAGCTCATATGAGGCAGAGAGAGGCCAAGAGGGCCAGAACTTATAGCTACAGGTTCTCCCAGCCTAGGCCAGGAGGTGGGCCTCACCTGCAGTACCAGCACAGGTCTATTACACCAGCACCATCTTCAGCCAGTACCCCATCCATGCCTCGTGACGATCAGAGGAGCAGGGCCTCAGGTTCTAGGGGTCAGAGTAGCATGCACATAGAGTGCACATTCCCATCTTGTGCTAGTTGTGGAAAGAACCACCCAGGGAGGTGTTTGGATGCTCAGATGCTTGTTTCGGGTGTGGAAAACTCGGACACAGGCTTGGGAATTGCCCCGTAGCCAGGTCAGGGGTGGTGGAGCCCGCACTCCAATAGCTAGCTCAGCAGCTCTAGTGGCACGTCCTACTCAGTATGATGCTTTGACTAGTCCAGTTGGCAGCCAGCGCCAGAATCGATTTTATGCACTTGGCTCTCGATAAGAGCAACAGACTTCTCCCGATATGGTTACGGGTATGTTGTGATTCTTTCATATTGATGCTTATGCTTTGTTAGATCCGGGAGCTACACTATCTTTTGTGACACCTTACATTTCCAGTAACTTTGGAGTCAGTGTTGAAATTTTTTTAGAACCATTTTCGGTATCTACTCCGGTTGTTGATTCAATCGTAGCGAGGCGGGTATATAGAGGTTTCCCCATTATAGTATTTCATAAGGTTACCTCCACGGAGTTAGTAGAATTGGCTATGACTGATTTTGAAATTATTTTGGGCATGGGTTGGCTGTTCACATGTTATGCTTCTGTTAACTGTAGAACCCGAGCAGTGGAGTTCCGATTTCCAAGTGAACCATTTTTAGAATGGAGGTGTAGTTCAGCGGTACCTACAGACCTCTTTATCTCCTATCTCAAGGCCAGGAAAATGATTTCTAAGGGTTGTATTTATGATTTGGTTAGGGTTAAGAATGCCACATTTGAGACCCCGACCATTCAGTCAGTCCCCGTGGTATGTGAGTATTCCGAGGTATTTCTATATGACCTACCAGGCGCTCCTCCCGAGAGGGAGATTGATTTTGAGATTGATCTTTTACCCGATGTGCAGCCCATATTGATTCCTCCCAATCGAATGGCCCCAGTCGAGCTAAAAGAGTTAAAGGAGCAGTTGAAGGATTTGCTGGATAAGGATTTCATTAGACCAAGTAAGTATCCATGGGGTGACCCAATGTTGTTCGTCTGGAAGAAAGATGGTTCTCTTTGGATGTGTATTGACTATAGGCAGTTGAACAAGGTCACCGTCAAGAATAAATACCCTTTTACCAGGATTTATGACCTATTTGATCAGCTTCAGGGTGCCAAATGTTTCTATAAGATAGACCTCAGGTCCGAGTATCACCAGCTTAGGGTTCGGGAGTGCGACATCCCAAAGACTACTTTCAGGACCCGATATGGCCATTATGAATTAATTGTTGTGTTTTGGACTAACCAATGCCCCTGTAGCTTTTATAGATCTAATGAACAAGTATTCAAGGCATATCTAGACATGTTCGTGATAGTGTTTATTGACGACATATTGATATACACCAGGAGCGAGGAGGAGCATGTCGCACACCTTAGGGTAGCACTCCAGACCCTCAAGGATAACCAGCAATACACCAAGTTCAGCATATGTGAGTTCTTGTTGAATTCAGTTGCATTCTTGGGATATGTAGTGTCAAGCAAAGATTTAAGGGTGTACTCCCAGAAAATAGAGGCGGTAAAGAACTGGCACAAACCTGTAAACTATTTGGAGATCAAGAGCTTTTTGGGCTTAGTGGGTTATTATCATAGGTTAGTGGAAGGTTTCTCATCCATTGCAGCCCCATTGACTAGATTGACTCAGAAAAGGATGAAGTTCCAATGGTCGGAGGCTTTTGAGAAGAGCTTCCAAGAATTGAAGGCCCGCCTCACTTCAGCACCGGTGTTGACTTTACTGGAGGGCACCGATGGCTTTGTTGTATATTGTGATGCTTCGAGATTCAGACTTGGATGTGTATTAATGCAGCACGAGAAAGTCGTAGAATATGCTTCCAGACAGCTGAAAATTCACGAGAAGAATTACCCCACCCATGATCTTGAGTTGGTCGTGCTGGTGTTTGCTTTGAAGATATGGAGACACTACCTATATGGGGTTCATGTAGATGTATTCACTGACCACAAGAGCTTACAATATATGTTCACGCAGAAGGATATCAATATTCGGCAACATAGGTGGTTGGAGCTACTTAAGGATATGACATGAGTGTTCTTTACCACCCAGGTAAGGCCAACATGGTAGCGGATGCCCTAAGTAGACTCTCTATGGAGTTTTGTCACACGCGAGTGAAGACAAGAAGGAGCTACTGGAGGAGGTACATCGGCTTGCACGGTTAGGAGTTAGATTAGTTGGCTCAACCGATGGTGGTGTAGTTGTTCAAAACGGATCAGAGTCGTCCTTGGTAGCGGAGGTGAAGGCTAGACAAGATGAAGATCCAACATTGGTAAAGTTGAAAGAAGCTATTCAAAATCAGAAGGTAGAAGTCTTCTCAAAAGGGGGAGATGGTGTACTTCGGTACCAGGGTCGCTTATATGTTCCGAACGTGGGTGATTTGAGGAGCCGGATGTTGCATGAGGCACATGGATCCAGATACTCTATCCATCTAGGTTCCACCAAGATGTATCATGCCTTGCGGGAAATCTACTAGTGGAATGGCATGAAGAGGGATATTGCGGAGTTTGTAGCCAAGTGTCCGAATTGCCAAGCATCATAGACCGGGAGGTGTACTTCAGTATATCAGCATTCCTACTTGGAAGTGGGAAGAAATCAACATGGACTTCATATCAGGTTTACCCCGCACTCGTAGATAGTATGACTCCATTTGGGTTGTGGTGGACAGGTTAACCAAGGCTGCTCATTTTCTACTGGTCAAAACCACCGACTCAGCGGAAGATTATGCCAAATTATACATCCGAGAGCTGGTTAGGTTGCATGGAGTGCCCTTGTCCATCATATTGGATAGAGGTACTCAGCTCACCTCTTAGTTTTGGAGATATTTTCAAAAAGGACATGGTACCCAGGTCAAGCTTAGCACGACATTTCATCTGCAAATAGATGGTCAGGAGGAGCGGACGATTCAGACTCTTGAGGAAATTTTGAGAGCTTGAGTTATTGATTTCAAGGGTAGTTGGGATGAGCATTTGCCTCTTATTGAGTTTGCCTACAATAACAGCTATCACTCTAGCATCCAAATGGCATCGTTCGAGGCTCTTTGTGGGAGGAGGTGTAGATCGTCCATTGGGTGGTTTGAAGTCGGTGAGGCTTCATTGGTGGGTCCAAATTCAGTTCATGAGGCTATGGAGAAAGTTCAGTTGATAAGAGAAAGGCTGAAAACGGCTCAAAGTCGCCAAAAGTCTTATGCGGAGGTTAGGAGAAGAGAGCTTGAGTTCGAGATCGATGATTGGGTGTTTTTGAAGGTATCTCCCATGAAGGGAGTAATGAGATTCAGAAAGAAAGGGAAACTCAGCCCCCGCTATATTGGCCCATATCGGATTATGAGACGAGTGGGTAAAGTAGCTTATGAGTTAGAGTTACCTTCAGAGTTAGCTTCAGTTCATCCTATATTTCATGTATTGCTCTTGAAAAAGTTCTTGGGAGACCTAGCCTTAGTGGTTCTAGTGGAAAGTGTTGGTGTGAAGAATAGCCTCAGTTATGAGGAAATTCCCGTTGAAATCTTGGATTGTTAGGTTCAGAGGCTGGGGAACAAGGAAGTAGCTTTAGTAAAGGTGTTATGGAGAAATCAACATGTTGAGGTAGCTACGTGTGAAGCTGAAGAGGATATGATGGCTAAATACCCCCATTTGTTCCCTACTGGCTCAGTGTCAGTTTGAGGTATCAGTTTTTTCCCTAAACCTCTAGTCAATTTTTCATGTTCCATTCATGCGTGCAAGTTTGTTTTATGATATGATATATTTATGTGATGTTTGAATTTAGTCCATCTATGTAGTTCTTTTCGAGGGTAGTCGTTCCATCGGTTTTCAGCTTAAATGATCAATATTTGCATATAGTGATTGGTTATTCCTGAGTTTTCTGCATGTTTCTAACATTCGAGGATAAATGTTCCCAAGGGGAAAATATTGTTATACCCCAAAAACCCAAGGATCAGACCTGCGAGTCAAATAGGGAAAATTTGGGAAAATGTTGCAGCAATGCAGGACGTGTCACTAGACGACTCGTGAGGAGACCCCACGAGTCGTCAGGTGGCTCGTGGGGAGGCTGGAGTGGGATGAGGAGATGAGGCCCCCACGAACGTGGGAATGACTCGTGGTCAACTACCACAAGTCATCAAGTCTCTTGTGGGGTGAGGTTGAGGGTTACCTGGAAGGTCTGACCAGTGCACCTAACGGATGGGACCCCATGAATCGTGGCCAATCCCAACAACTCGTGAGGTGGGTCATAAGAGAGCCTGTGGAAATTTAATTAAGGATGAGGCAGTGTACTTGACGAAAGGTGACCACGATCGTGGTCACTGGTGATGAGTCATTGATTCACCCGCTACGAGCCCAGCCGACCTGGTATCCAGTGCACTTGTCGGGTGACACAACGAGTCTTTGCCCGTCCTGACAAGTCGTCAGGTCACCCGTTAGGGTCACCTGGCAGTCTTTCCTGCAAATTAGTAAGGGCCTTCTCATAATTTCATACACCCCTTAGGCCTAAACTGTGTCATTTTTAGGTCGGGGCAGGGTCTTTTAAGGGGAAATAATTCATGTTAAGTCTCATTTGATGCTTGAAAGAGTTAGAGAAGGGAGTAGGATCAAGTAATTTTCATCAAATTCTCCTAATTTTCATCTTCGGCTATCAGGGGGTTAAGAATCAAGTAATTCCAGGTATGTGAGGTTTTGAATGTGTAGTTTAGTCTCTCCCATGCCCGATTCTTCCCAAATTCTATGTTTAAAGTTACTCATTCTTTATGGGTCTTAACCTAAATGCATGATCACCAACAATTGATATGAGCTTTTTGTAGTATGTCTAAATCATGGGTTTCGAATTATTGGGCTGTATTCACTTGTTTTGTTCAATGATTGATGATCCAATTCCTAAAATCATAGGTGCCCAAATCATGAGGGTTTTGGTAAAGTTCATGGTTATGGTGATTCCTCAAGCATGATATGAATTTATGAATTTTAAGCATGTCTTCAATCTCTCATGTTATTATGATCATTTTTTCTATAAAAGTTAAGCATTTCAAGGATGCTGAAAATATGGGCAATGCCCACATGTTGCTTATGGTTCAAGAACTATGATTTTGGCTAGTATTACAAATTCTCAAGCATGCTATGATTATCACAATTTAACTAGTCATGCATGTCATGTATGAATTTTTATTAGCACATTGCATGTTTTGGGAGTAGTACTTAACACCGAATAGGTCCGGTGACCAAGTTACGCCTCGAATCTCAGAACTACCTGCCACCGTAGGTTATGTTTTGGGACCTCCTCAGTAACCGTCCCCTATTCCCTACGGGGCCTTCATGAGTGATATCACGCTTTTCATGATGCTACCCTTGGCAAAGTATGAATGGACTCCCGACTAGGCTTACAGGTCGGACTTCATGTGTGCTCATATGGGGTATGTCGGTTATAGAAATCTCCCACTGTTCCTCATTATTTTAATTCATGTATGATTATGTTCTTTTGGCTCAAGTTATGTTTTATGAAATGTTTTTCTCTCAGGTATTTACTATGAAAGGTTTACGAATGCTTTGGGAAACCTTGAGCCTTGCAATATATTTGTGATTTCAGTCTTTATGATCATGATGTCCCACTCCTATAACTCTTATGTTTTTAAGTATTGTTTTACACACCTTTCATACTTGGTACATTCCAAATACTGGCCTGCATATTTTCTATGTTGTATCGTTTCATGATACAGGATTCGGATCTCAGGTTTAGCATCACACCTAGCTTGCTCTTTGTTCTGCTCTTAGTTCTCAGTGGTGAGTCCTCATGATTCGAGGGCTTTATGTTCAGATCTTGGCTATCATTTAGTTTCAGTTTGTTAGTTGTTGGGGTCTTGTCTCTTCAATCTGTCTATTATGATTAGAGGCTTTCATACCTATTTGTAGTATTCAACTGTTTATGCTTGGATCATGTATTGTTGTTTCTTATATTTCATGTCGTGGTTTCCTTTCAGTTCATGATCATTAAGATAATTCTTCCGTTGTATGTGAATGGTTTAGCTATATGCTCATGCCATGGGTTGACTTGGGGTCCCTCGGGGCTCCTTGTCCCGTGTTTACGATTCGGGTGTATCTCGGGTCGTGACAATATCCCTTCTATCCTATCACCAATGTATTCAAGGGTCTTTGAATTCCCATATGGAATTTATTTTTAACCTTTTCGATTCTCTTTCCCAAGTTCAATCGAAAGCAAACAGATTATTTACAAGGTGATCGATCTCATAAATAATAAATTAACATAAATAAATACAAACAACTATAAAAGAAGAATCAAAACTAAGTTTATTTAATTTGTCAAACAATCAACCATTCACCATAGCCACAACCCTAGAATATGAGCTTAGCCACTCATAGAAAGGCGAAAAACAAATACTTAGTCATCATCATGCGAAAATACGAAGTAAAGAAGAGAAAATCTAGTTGTAGAACCTTGTGTTCCTTCCAAATGGATTACTAGATTTCATGTATGAATATGGAATAAAAATGAGTAAAGACTGCTTCAAAGAAGTCCAAAACTACTCCAAGAAGGCGAAAATTACATAACAAACGACCTAAGACTTATATTTATATATGAACCTTCAAATGACGCTTCTGCCCTTCAAGACTTGGCTTTAAAATCAACATTTTCATCATGAAATGACCCTGGCGTGCCGCCCCTCCTATCTTTCCACAGACTTAGTAAAATTTCTTGTAATTTCAGCTCCGAATAGGGTCTGGCGCGTTGCCCTAGCCATAGCACAAAACTGAGTTTTTTTTTTCTGAAGTTTGGGACTTGGTGCAGGTTGCTAGCCATAGAACCAAACCGTCAGATCCTCCAATCTTCATTTCTTGCATCATTTTGAGTCCATTTTGCTTAGTTTCCTACTCAAATCAACTAAAATCAATTGTTACCGCATAAAACACGCACACAAGAATTTAAGCATACATTAAGGATTATGAACTCAAAACATGATCATATATCGGTAAAAACATGAAAAATGGGCATGAAAATATGCCCAACATCACATTATGAATAAGAATCTCTACCCACATGATTTTTGCAATGTTGAACTTCCCCCACAATACCTACAACAATCAATGTTAGCAATAGAATGAAGAACATATAAGGGGTAATTGGGAAACATGGGTTAAGAAGAATTCAAAAACTAGCATGCTTTTTGTTGTACCACAATCATAAAGAATTATTGGAATAAATAATGAGNCTCTAGACCCATCATCAACCATAATTCTGTTTACTCTTAGTTGTACCACAATCATAAAGAATTATTGGAATAAATAATGAGAAGTACACATACCAGATGAGATGAGGGAAGAAATGAAATTGAGAAATTGAACTTTTTCTTCCAAATAGCCAACCCAAAACTTGAACTTCTTGTATTTTGTTAGAGAGAGTAGTGAGTGATGGTAGAAAATGGTGAAGGACGATGGAATTTATAAATGGAGGGAAGGTGAGTGGATTGGTGGATTTTAAGGTGGGAATAAATGGGTTTAATGGAAATATAAGAAGTGGTTGGTAGAGGGGTTATGGGAAGAGAAAAAGGTGAAGAAAGTGGAGGTTTTGTAAATGTGGGAGACATTTAAAAGGTTTAGGTCTTCCATGGGTTGAGTTTGGTCAATGGGTCAGTCAAGAATTTTAAATGTACCTCATAACTATTCCTGGACCTGACTTGCAACTGCAGGAGAACACCTGCAAACTACAATTCCAATAGCAGGTGGCCTCTTTCTTTCCTAGTTCACTGTGATACACCTGCGACAGGCCTGCATTTCGTGGGTCTGCACCTGCGATTCATAGGTCTCTCGTAGGTCATTGATCTTGGACAGAATTGCATGCCCAAGTGATACTCAAATACTTCATTTCTACTTGTTTATCTATTTTTCTGTGTGCATTCTCATGTGATTTTTATGTAAATATGAATTTATACTAACCAACATGATTAGTGTTGTTTTGCAGTTAGAAGGAATTTTTGGAAGCTAATCAACAAGTTGGTGGAGTGTGGAAATGGACTCAGAAGCAAGAAGTGGAAGTTGACAAGGAAAATTGGCCAAAATAGGGGCTCCGCGATGGCTTTGTGTCATGCTACCATCGCGGAGGCATTCTGCCTAGGGGAAAATTATGTTAAATTCCAG